>JASANE010004574.1:0-60011 GCA_030248225.1 Trileptium ribeirensis
TTTCTCTGCTCTTAGCGGGTTTCCTAGGGGGCTCACATTAAATCTACTAGTCTCATAAGCAGGCGACCAGCCAGGGCATGGATATGATCCCGCCCCCGGCCGCCTGCTCCTTTCCGTTCCTGAAATATATACAAAAAACTAACAAGATTACAATACAGTTGATGCGCCCAAAGCGCTTATATATTCTGCCATTGCTACAGGCCTCGCGCCGACCAGCGCGAGGTTTAGTTGTTTTTGTCTTTCTGTTTTGAGCCCATTGCTCGCTTTGCCAAGCTGGTCATTAATCTGTCTGATATGAGCGACCATCGATGGCCAGGGCAATGTTTATTATGTTTGCTTTGTGACCAGTGCCGACTGAAGGGGCCTTTGTATTGTTTCTCTTGCCAGATAATGGCTTATTTTATAGTTACAATAGTTGCTTTAGCATATATATTCTTTATATGTACACATATGTATTTTGTTCAGTTATAGGTGCCACGATACGGGCATTTCAAATCTGCAAACTTTTCGGCTCTTTTGTGGTAGTGAGACCAAAACCGAAGACCAAAAAGTGGGGAGAGTTTGGGGTATAAAAGAGACTGCCCGATTCTCCGATCGGGACCAGTCGAGTTTTAAGTCATTAAGAGTTGGCGGTTGTCGCCATTTGAGCTTTCATTTTATTAGGTTTTCGCTTTTGTTTTTGTTTTGACATACCAGGGTTGGTTTCTCGCCGTGCCTCCACGGTGGAGAGCCTTCCCTGGTGCTCGCCTCGTTTCGATCGTACCAAGGGCCGTCCTTGCGGACGTTGGGGTGTCGGAAGGATGCCCCGCGCGTCCGTAAGGACCGAGCCCCGTCAAAATTCGCAAAAAATTATCTCCATCTAATCAAAATTCGTGTTCTCGCGTATCTCGACTGGTTCCCCGCTCCTCGGACGTTTTCTTCTTTCGCAGGTCCGAGGAGTGATCAAAATGATTAACTGTAGGCAAAGGGCAGTGCATAAATTTCTAGGCTTAAGGAAAATTTGGTGACAACAGTTCTGTTTTACATGATAAGGCCCAAAATTTCTTTAACTAGGTCTTAGCCAAAATTCATAAGGGGTACAGAGAACGACACGTGGGACGTAGCCGTTTGCATCTTTGGGTGACACGCATTGTCCCCCGTTGTTTGAGATCGAACTTCAGCGTCGAATCCTCGTTCGTTCGCTGTTTCTTTTGTTCCAAGTTAAATTCCGATGCATACGACTACGGGCCAGAGTTTAATCAAAGTTCTTAGGTGGCTCATCAGCTGAGCGTAGAGCGAGACAGGGACTGGAGTTGGCGGTGCGTTAAATGGCATCAAAATTTTGGTGGGACGTGGTTTTTCTAACCGTGCAACTACGGGGAAAACCCAGGTCACCACTCTCTCCCGGAGCTCTCTGGGAATGAGGTTGAAATTAGTCGGGCTTTCCGTGGGCCACTCCTGTCGCTGCCAAAGTTAAAGTTTTGGACCGAATTGACATGAGATCACCATCAGAAAAATTTTGCCGAGATAATAATCTGGTTCGGATACATTTTTGTTCAGTCTAGTTCAGTTAAAATTTTGAATACTGTGTTTGGAAAACTTCAGTCAAGAGCCTTTAGAGCATCATTTCAGAAAGGGCTGCGAATTATACCTCAGGGTGTCTTGTGGGAAATCCGGATTAAATTGTTGCTATATCATGAATGTCGTAAAATACCTAACGTACGCCCCAATTGGGCGGTGTTTATAATGTGTGCAAAAGATTTAGCTCGACAGTAAACGAGTTAAACCGTGTCAAATTTACTAAAGCAGTTCGGAATTCTTGATTAACTGCCTAGCCACAGTAGCTTTGTTTCGACCACTCCCAGCCTCTGCAAGCATCCATGAGGATCTATGAACTCAGGTCAATCTTAATCGCAGTGAGTAACACCCCCACGACACCGCACCCGAGCGACCCAGTTCTCCCGCACGTTTCCTCTTCGAGACCGAATCCGCGAGCCTCTCCATGCTTTGCACTATACTTGTATTATCAGAAAAGCCCCTGCCGCTAATCTCTCTTAGTAAATCGTAGCCGTACATAGTCCGTCGCCTAGGTTGCGACTCCAATAGTTAGCATTTTGACTCTCAAGGGACTGGGGCCCTCGCCTCAGTGCCCTCTACGTGACCAGGAGCAACCAAGACTTAGGGAATATACCCCGGCTTGGACTTTTAGGATTATACCCCGACTAAGACTTTTAGGATTTGCGTAGGGTTTGCGCACGCTTATGGTTTAGGCTTCAAAGCTCGCTGTGCGACGCTCTGAGGCTGCAAACGGGCAACAGGGCCTAGGGACCCCCAAATAGGGAGCCTCGCCAGTGCTATACTAGGATCAGACAACCCCGCTTGGGGACAAGGTGAAAGTGAGGGAAAGGCGAGTCAGCCTTATTACCTGTGAGCAGGCTTAAGGGTTGACTCTCCCTCGGGGGACCTCATACCGCTAGACACGTGGGCCACTATAGGGGCCAGGCCGAACACCCTGGTTAACCCGCCGGCAGCCTGCTAAGCTAAGCGGTTCCCTTAGGTCATCGCATAGATCACCGGGGAGTCGTGGAAGCCGGGGTTGTCCGGGCACCACAACAGAGTGAACCGTGGTGCAGCTGGGATCCCTTAGGGCCAGAACTGGTCCTAGTACAACCTATAAAGGAAATATTTAGCAGAATTCGGATGTGAGTTCGTTAGTTTCTTGTAGATTTGCTCAGATTCGCCCATAAATTGAACTTTTGTATTTAGCTGTCATTTTGTTATTGCATTAGCGTTTTAACTTTTTTTACAATGTAAACTGTTAAATTTGTTAATATGCAGGTCTGAACTTATTGCTACAATTGTCCGAGGGACACACCGGGGAGTAATAACTTTTAGCTTATATAATTATAATAAATATTCGTCACTGTCCTTATTAGGAGAAGACTTGTGCCCAAATTATAATTCCTATTGTTCAAAATATGAAGCTTAGCTTCTTGTAAATCAGTGTGCCCATATACTGCGTTATTCTATTTCCATAATCTAGCTTTTGGGATAGCTATATCTTTATTAGGCAAAAATTTTTTCGGTAAAACACAGAAAAATAAATTTCAATTAACATTCAAAGTTCCTAATACCACGGTAGTATATCCATGCATATTTATGATGTATATATCGACTAGTATACATAAGTTTCTTAATGATTCATACACTCCTGGTTATGATATATACATTATATTGACTACTGAGTAGTATATATATGTAACAGCCCGAAGTTTTGCAGATTCTAACGGGATATACAAAAGGAGAAAGTATCTAAATTTAGGTCAAAATACGGGAAAATGTCATGGGACGGGCGATCGGATACCGGTGGAGCGTGACCGGAGTATTATGCCGTATACCATTAATTGTTGTTATAAAAATAAAATATGTCATAATATGTCATGGATCTAAAATGTTGTGTAGTCACGCTCCACCCGCCCGAGGTGCACGGGGTGATTTTGGCACCAAAACGGAATATGTTATTGACCCTAAATAGGGTATCCGGTCGGCCCAAGTAAAACCAATGATAACCTGTATGTTTATTGTGTGCCTTAAATGAATGATATGTTATTTTATCTTATAGGTAGTACCGTGTGTCAGGATGGGTCGGGGTATTGTGCAGAACCTTTATCAAAACGCAAACGGAAAATTTTATTGACCTTCGAACCGTGAGGACCCATCCTGGCACGCATCTGTATGTAAACGACTCGGTGAATGAAGCGAGAATCAAGCGCGGAGGTAGATTTAAACTCTCAGAGTTCAACTACACCCCAATTTTATATAGGTCTCTTAAAGGCAAAATTTTATAGTTTTTCGGTACTCCGCGCGAAATAGAATTATCTCAGTATCTTTAGGGCCCCCAGGGGCTTCAAAATCTCGCATTCGGGTCCGCCCGCCCCGTACCCCTGAATACTTAGGGACCCCTAAGTAGGCGTTTAAACATCCAATTTTCAAGGTCCCCTATCTCCTCAGAGATAACCAAAACTCCCTAATTTTTCAAGCTCAGCCCCTCCACAGGGTCTTACCCTAACTATCTAACCGAAAACCGGGGCCTCCTAACTTAACCGGTCCGCGCAGGACCTAGATAACCCCATCGGAACACTAAAATTTTCTGTTTTCGCCACACAAAACGGCCTCTAACAGGCCACCCGTGGGAACTATATTAAATTTAACATATTCACCAGTAGGCGACCAGCCAGAGCTGAACCTGGTCCCGCTCCCGGCCGCCTACTGTTCTCCGTCCGCTCGCAATGATTAAAAACGCGTCCTAAACCTAATGCATCGCCAGCGCCCTGAGCGCTCGTATAAAATTTTCTTTTGAAAACCTCGCGCCTACCAGCGCGAGGTTTAGTTGTTTACGTGCCTTTCTTGGCACGTTTCGGCCACTGCCCACATACAAAGTTTTCGTCTGCCTGGTAAGGGTGTGAGCAGACGTTGTTTTTGGTCGCGCCGCTGTGCGTGTTGTTTATATTTAAACCGCTTTTCTTCTCTTGTTGCTCTTATATATATATTTTTGTATTTATAGGCGAGTTTTGGATATACGTCAGGAAAAAAAAGGGGGGTAGACACAGGGGTATAAAAGGAGATGGCTCGGCGCAGCGTCGGGACCAGTCGAGAGAGACACCGCCAAAGATGGCGGTCTTTTTGGTTGTTTCATTTGGCGGTTGTCGCCATTTCTTTTAATGCTTTCGAGTTTTCGTCGTGTTTTTGGTTTCTTTTCAGTGGCCAGGGGTGTCTCCTACCGTGTAGAAACGGGACGGAGTTGCCCCTGGCGAGTTTTCTATGTTTCAAAACTTACTAGCAAGGGTCGCCCTTGCGGGTGTTGGCGCGTCCGACGGATGCCCCGGCGCACCCGTAAGTGCGGTCCCAACGCGGTTGAGCAGCGCGCATGCCAAAATTGTTAGGAAATTCTGAAATCTCGACTGGTTCCCCGCTCGCCGGGTCGCCATTTTTATCTTAGACCCGGGGGGCGAAAAGATTCATAATTTTTGTGATGTGAACGGGGGAAAGAGAAATACACGCGGGTTGGGAAACAAGGTTTTGAATGTAGGGTTCAAATTTAGGTGTTTGAGGTAAGGTCTCGGAGTCAGTTTGAATTTAGGCGGAAAAACTAGCAGCGTGCTGAACTGGAGGCAACCACTAAGGCAAAGGTGGATTGAGTCTCATTCAGAATCCGCGCTAGGCCCCCCCCATCAAAATTTCGAGCATTTGAGCCCTGAGTTTCAGCAAATCAATCCACCGAAAGGTCGTTTGGCAGAAAGCCCAGCCTTCCAGGCCGTTTTCGACACGGTAGAAGGCTGTAATAATTTTCATTGATCAGTTTAGGATTCCGCCACAAATTGGCATCAAAAACGCTATGATTTTTAATCGATTTTACAGAGGACAGTGGAGCTTCTTTTGACTCATGTTCCATCTGCACCCGTTCCCGAAGTCGTAGCTTGAGTCGAGCCTAAGTATAGGAAAGTACAGGAATGACTCCAGGTCACACGCCTTAAAGACCCAATAATGGGAAAGAAGAAAGAAGAGAGAGAGAGAGAGAGCGATCCGCTCAGGACGGACGCAGTCATTTGCATGCGTGGAGTCTTCACGAGAAATCAAGAACGGAACCCCTGACGCTAGCCCCAGACAGTTGAGCTAATACTCCGAGATTCGTGCCGCTCCGAATAAAAATGTCAGTTAACTAACCCCAAAATTTAAGACGGGTCTCAGGCCGTTTAGACACGGTAGAGTACTCCGTCATGCAATTTTAATAATGTAACAACTAGCGATGGGTCGATGCGGTCGCTCCGTCGGGAGTGACGTATCAGGACCTTTCGTGCGTTGTTGTCCCCATTTCTCACGGTTTTTCGTAAATCTATTAGTCTAACCATGCAGGGGTATCCGAAGTGTTTTTAAGCTTAAGTCACAACCAGTCTCTTTTGGTACTCAAATGAGCAATTCGTTGGGGGTGCGGCAGCACGTGCCCTGTCCATGCTGGCAAATGACTGCGGGCCTTTCAGCTAAACTAAAGGCGCTCGGAGAGGAGCATGAACAAAACAGAAAACGAGACGGAGTCAGCTGCAGCGTATAGGCAGGTAAAATCTTAAGACAATTCTCGTGCTCGCACCCGTTAGCCGAGTGACGACCCTGAGAAGACTACAAAATAATCGTTTTCCTCAGCCTTTTTGGTGAAAGAAACTCATAGGCGCAGACCCATAAACCGTTTAGACACGGTGGGTTTCGATACAGCGCCACCTTTTCATGTCAAACCAACAGCTCGAAAGGGTTTTATAAGGCAACAAAATTCGGGAGACGCGGCAGCGCATCCCTCTTTTGACGGCGACCCGTATTTTAAGCTGACCCTGGCGCCCGCAGAGTTGATGACAAACGTTCATTACAAGTAACCAGCAGCTGACGTCCGGCCTCAAGACAATGTGAGAGATGGAGCACAAAGTGAAAAGAGGTTAATGATAGGAGAGTGTCCAATGCCCAGAGTCTTTCGTAGGCGAAGTCACTAAACGGTCGGCGAGGAAAGTTCATTATTGCGTCCTGTCAGGCGGGTAAGACGGACCACAGAGTACAAAATGTGGGCGCGAGCAGAATCGATTTTTACGTGGGGTTTAACCAGGATTCGCATCACCCGTTCGGTATATCAATGTATTACGCGGTGCCCTGCGAGGTACCCCTTGCGTTCTGTTGTACATAGACTGTTTTGATGATTTGAATGTAATATGTACAGTTTAACTAAATAAAATGTTAGAGTGTGAAATTCGTGGTATGCGATACGTTGTAGGCTATCGATCAGAACTATGTTCCAAAGTAAAAGTTAAAGGGGATCCTTTAAGGCTAGAATAGGGACCCTGGGGATGGATCTCCAGGTGTCCCCTCGAGCTGCCAGTCTAGCAGAAAGTTTCTCGTTAAACCCCTACAATTCATCGGTAGGATTCAGGCTCCCATGTATCAGGCTAAAACAAGGAACCGCGCCCCCACTCAGGATTTAAGTAGAATTGAGGGAAAGGCGAGTCAGCCTTATTACCTGTGAGCAGGCTTAGGGGTTGACTCTCCCTCGGGGGACCTTCATGCCACTAGATACGTGGGCCAAAGTAGGGGCCAGGCCGAACACCCTGGTTAACCCGCCGGCGGCCTGCTAAGCTAAGCGGTTCCCTTAGGTCGTCGCGTAGATCACCGGGGAGTCGTGGAAGCCGGGGTTGTCCGGGCACCACGCCAAGAAAAAATAGTGGTGCAGCTGGGATCCCTTAGGGCCAGAACTGGTCCTAGTACATGCTATCTTAAAATACCATCGGAAACACAAGGGTGTCCAAGAAACCATACAATGGTTGGTAGCAGAGACACCCAGGGTGGACAAAACTTTCACATGGAGGGCCCTTTATAACGTAAACGAGCATTAGTATATATTACTCTTGCTAGCCGCTGCGCTACGACACTATTAATTGCTGGAATTCACGATGCGAGAAATTTAACAGTACGGGGGAAACCTTAATATGGCGAGATGTGAAGGTGAACTTGCTACATTATCCTAACTTAACTTATCATTATTGAACATCTAGCAAATAACCCTAAAGCTCCATGCTTACCCTCCCTCTATCTACAACTAGTAACTCTATCGAGATTGCAAAACGTAGTGAAGCACAGGTACACATACGCCTTTTGCGTGCACACCAAATCAGCTCTCGACAGCATTCGTCGATATGCTATATGTCGACATCACACAATACCGGCACAAGTTACAACAAAACTAACACCGGCAACGAATTTCCCATGCACGAAAACCCCCAAGCGAAACTTTTTAGTCGCCCCGGACGTCAGAATAAATTTTCTAATTTTGGGTCGAGGAACCACGAAGGTGCCATACCTCAAACCCTGTAGCTCCAAAACGGAAGCCTTAATCGAAAAACAAAAAAGAGGCATCGGCATTTATGATTTTACTATGAAATAAAACCAACCAGAGAATTAAATTCGAATGTTAAGATAAAAATAACCTTGCTTCCGTGAAGGGTACTAAAACCCTCATTTTGACCTATGACCCCGAACCATAGCGCGTCATACCCCCGTACCCATCGATCGCAGAGTAAAACCAGCACCGGCAATGAGTTTCCCATGCTCGAAAAACCCCAAGTGGAACTTTTTAGCCGCCAGGACGTCAAAGCAAATTTTCTAATTTTGGGTCGAGGAACCACAAAGGTGCAATACCTCAAACCCTTAACTCCAAAACCGAAGCCTTAATCGAAAAACAAAAAAGAGACATCGCCATTTATCATTTTACTATGAAATAAAACCAACCAGGAGAATTAAATTCGATAGTTAAGATAAAAATAACCTTGCTTCCGTGAAGGATACTAAAATGGGACCAAAAACCCATATTTTGATCCCAGACCCAAATCAAAAAACACTCGGGGATGTACACGGTAAATCGACTATGCCGGTTCGAATGAGCCTAAGATCATGAAAATCGGTTAAGGCGTTCTCGAGTTATGGCCGATCACACACACAGAAGGAATTTAAAAGATTTCACCCCTGTAAGACACAATCTCCACTACGTTTCACTATGTTCTGATTACCTAAAGCTTAATTCGTTAGTTCCGAAAAAGAAAAAGGTGTTCACAGACGAAGATACAAATAATTTATTTCATATAGAAGAAAAAAGTTATATCTAGTTTAGACAAAAGGAATTGAACCTTAACATACCACGGATAAAATTACAGCAGCAAACGACTACTAAATTAACTCTAAAGTTCAACGCACTGTATACGAGAATCTAAGAACTCAGTGTACAAACAAGATACCGCTTTCCCGATGTCTTAAATCTTCGTACCACCTAGATTTCAATAAAAGTCGGGAAACCAAATGCTATAGAATAGGAGTACCACCTCATGCACTGTTGTTAGCCGCAGATAGACGTGTTCTAATATTCGAAACAAAACTATCAATATAAACATAACCACTTTGTATGTCGGAAAAGAAGCATCTCCTGTAAAAGTGCCATAGATGAATTAGGATTACCCAAAAACCGCTGCATTGAGTTTGTAACGATTGCTTCTAACAAGCACCGCGAACACATCCGCTAAAATATACTGCTTGCGATTATTTTTGAATGTTTACGACGGAATGTCATACAAAACATTGCCGTGTATCCAGTCTCAAAGACTCATACCCATTATTTAACCTTACATAGTTTTTATGCAATAATAAGCAAAAAACTTTAAAGCACACGTACGCACTAAGCTACAACTTACTAACCATATAACAAACCAATAGACTTTAAGGATTACGTATCTCTAAAATATACTGCATATCAATATATTATACGTATATATTTACTGAGACCCAGGTGAAGCTGACAGGCGGAACATTGTACCCCTAAAGGGATCAGCTCAGTACGAGTATTCCGGGGCAGTAGAAACCCCGACTTAATCAAAGGTAAAGGCTCATATAGGAAACTACGCTTAGAGTAATATATGCCCGTACACCATGTATAGTTTATGCATATAGATCTTATTAAAATGCTTATTACTCTGCGATATATACATATATATATAACTGAAATCGCTCTAAGCCTTCACGTACCAGTCAATATAATACCACAGATGGTTTAAGCAGCCAATGTTCCAAAAAATTGATAATGCACTTCAAAAGTTGAAAAAAATTTTGCACATACCCAGTCAACAATGTGAGGACAATATATAGATATATATACAGTAATGTGTACATACATATTAATTAAAACTCCGTAACTAAAAGTCTAATGCAAATAAACCTAAAGACCACAAGCATAAATTAATTCACAATAGTTTTATAAGGAAATTTGGTACATATATATGATTCAGTGCATGTATATATATATATATGATTTCTTATATAATGAATATACAATTTCAGTACATATCAAGATTTTGTTGTGTAGGCACCAATGTGAGTGCAATATGATAATATACGCCATTAAAATAAATCTTGCGTTGTTCGGTTCTTATCGCCTTAGATCCACCATAGCTGCTGTTTACTCACCGGCACATATTTACTAGCCCACCGGGCTGGCCGGTATTAATACAACCGTATGGTGCATCAAACAAAATAAGTGTTGTGACAACTATGCCCAGGTTGCGTATATATTTAATATACGCCATTAAAATAAATCTTGCGTTGTTCGGTTCTTACCGCCTTAGATCCACCATAGCTGCTGTTTACTCACCGGCACATACTAGCCCACCGGGCTGGCCGGTATTAATACAACCGTATGGTGCATCAAACAAAATAAGTGTTGTGACAACTATGGAAATATGTGATCAGTACGATTTTGAAATACGACATATAAATAAATTGTACATTTTATTTAGTTTACTTTTACGAAATTTAACTTTCAATACAAGCACGATTTCAATACAGCTATGTACTTTGGAATGTAAAATAACTTACTGTTTGTGTTCTGCATCAATCAATAGGATACTAGCCACTATATGCCAAGCATTAAGCTTGTTTTGATCAGGAATTTGTGGCCTCACTCTCTTTACTCAGTCTGTAAATTTATACTCTAACAGCAGCCTTGTACTGTCTTACGATGAATTTATCAGATTCCTTTAGAACCAACTGTGAGAGTAATTTCAAATTATCTGCGGTAACTCAATGCACCTATTTGCTGTTCAGCCACGCACCCACTTCACTACGCACAACGTGCCAACTAGTATTTCGCATTTTTTGTTACCGTAACACATTTGTTTCATTAATGATAATACGTGTTACACGTAAGTTCGCGAACATTTCCTGTCTTTTCCGTAACAATGGATGTGGATTCCACACCAGTATTACAAAATAGGATGGCTAATGGGGTCGTTTTAAATTTAGTTACGCAGTATCGTAGCGTATCTCTCTTTTATGAAAATTTATTGGTTTAATACAAGAAAGACGTACTTGCATGAAATTTTGTTCATTACGCCACAATAGAGGCTGGAAATTATTGTTTGACAAATTTCTAAGCAGGTTTTCATAAAATAAATACGACGCAACGTGGAATAAAGTTTCTGAAATGAAACTGTTTACACGCAAATACCGTTTATTACGCCATGTTTTACAACCTACATGTGTGTTTATGAAAAATAACGTTACAACAAGTACAGGGCTGCCACAGGTTTTCATTCGCATTCCAGATCAAATTTCCAGTTTTTGCGGTCAATTTTTTTATGTTTATAACCAATGAACCTCCTTCCCAAGTGCCAGCCGTATTAGATGCATACCACGCTAACACAATTACTGTTTTTCTTCGTATTCGGTAACCTCCGATAAGACGAAATCTAGACCTCTGAAAAAAATGCCAAAATGTTACAATTTTTATGTGAAAATTTACAGAAAAATTTGTAGTTTTCGTTGAAGGGATTTTACAGAAAAGCTCGTTTTTGATTGATAGCGATAGCAGTTCCATTTCCAAAGTTCAATGATAAATCTTATAGAAATTTCTCGTTTCTGGTGCCAATTTTTCCGTTTCTCTATTAATTTATGTGAGTTTTCTCGTATTGCCTGCAACTGGGTTTGTATATATCATACAAAGTAATGTTATGTTTAAATTTAGTTTATAATGGGGTACGTCAAGCAAAGCAATATAAAGGTATGAAGCTTCACAAACAAATTATGTACTCACGCAGGTATTCAGCAACCCAATAGACCTGGCTTCTCCGAATAGAGAATAAAGTTTGGCCATAAGCCCAAATTCCCTCAGTTCATCACAGCGGGTAAAATTTGTTCTCTTTGTAAATATTGGCTATTAGCTAACCGATGTATCGCTTCTGACAATACTTGGTTACTTCCCGGTAGCCAGCCAGCACAGTTTTAAGACAAAGCAGTAAGTAGTCAACTTGTTATAACAATTAACCATGATACATAATTATAACGGTGTAATACCAATAATGTTATACTATCGAATTTCTTCCAATTCTCAGATGCGTAGCACCAGCTTTAATAGTATAATTAAAAATGAATTTGTTCGGTGACCTATCGAATATCAATCATGGGTCTAACGTTCCGGGTTGTATGTTGGAATATGTGGTAGTTTGTCGAATGAACTAAGTGTCTATTAACATAACGTCCATCGTGGACAAACGTTAATCGCCCTACGGTCCTCAACTAATAGCAAACACACAAAACTAGCTTCGCTAGTGATATAGCTAAAAGAAACAATTATTATCCATTCTAGCTCTACACAATAATTACACAAAGCGTTAGAATTAATACAATCGCATACATTGTGAGAGATTCGAGACACGATAGAGAACCTATCTTATTAACATATAGCGGCGCCGTCGTAAGCTTCGCAAGTCCAGCATTAAAATAAAAATATCGAAACAATGTCAACAATTACAACCATTGAACTATCTTTTGTCTCGCAAACTACGATTGCATTACTTTACTGTCGAGTTCTTTTTAATGCGAAGAAAAACAACTAAAATTTAATTATCTTCTATTATAAGTCGAGCAACATCGACGCTGGATCTTCGACAGCCTGTTTAATTTTACGAAGGAACAACACGGCCTCCCTGCCGTCAATAAGCCGATGATCGTATGTCAGTGCCACTTTCATAATTGGTCTAACCTCTACCTGAAATTCAAAACAACACGATGGTGACTTGAACAGAAAATAATACTGATACCATCGTATTAAGTTCTATTTGTTAAATTCAGCTAGATAGTTCCTATGTTCCCATAGATTATTGGAAATATAATATAAATTAATTTTTGATAGCATCAAATATAAAAGCAAATCCACTACCAAGCGATGAAAATCGGAAACTAAAACATGTCCGACTACGCTGATAAGCATGACCAGGTATAGGAACAAACTGATGAACCACCATAGACGAACAAACATATATAAAAAATTTAACACTTATATCTTATGTATGTACTTCAGGAAGCACGACAAAACTATTAAAACAAAAAACATTAATGTTGTTATTACGAGTGTATTATCAGTTGACAATTTGTTGTTTGAACCACAAAAAAATTTATTATGTAGTGGCTGATCAACCCAGCGCTTCAAGCAATATGACTATAATAGTTGATTCGTAGCTGTAAAAGAATATTTCCTCACTACCATTCGTAGTACGGTGCTACATCAAGAAATACAGTACACACCAAAAATGACTGTCGCTCGCTCGCGACTTGCTTGAAATAAATTTGTTCTAAAAATAGGATTTATTATTACCTTAAATAGTTTCGAAATCTCGACCGAGCCACTAGTTCTGGGCTGGTTCGAACTCGCTGACTCGAAATGCAACGGTGATTTCTGGCACGTACACTACAGCATTTATTCCTACATTGTATGAGCTTTTATACGTCTAGGTGGCTAACATTTAAGATACATTCAAACACATACATAGGAAGCATCATTTCAGATATTCTCCAACAAAGCTGCATATATCTATGGCTATTTGAGGGCTACGGCAAATTTCATCTAATTTTAAGACAAGGCCATCCAACCCGTAAGTCTTTCATGGTCAAATTCTGCGAATCCATTCCATCCTTTCATACATCAATATTTCGGGTTGTGATCACTATATATATTGATCTATATATGATCTATTTCAGATATGACAATATTAACGACGCTACAAAGATTGACACAACAAAAAAGTGCTGAACGCTACTTCTCTACCTACTAATTTGTATGGTAGTACAAATTATGAGCATATGTATACATATCTGCCATAAGTTGGACTGTAATGATAGTAGACTGTGTCGAAAGCGGCAAACATCTGAGCGTAACTTACTTTGCCATTAACAGCAACCGGACGATCAAATATCCCGTGCATGCCTAAAATTGCAGACTGCGGAGGATTAATAATCGGTGTTCCGAACATGGATCCAAATACACCGCCGTTAGAAATGGTAAAAGTACCGCCGTCCATGTCTTCGATTGCGAGTAAACCGTCACGAGCCTTAAAAACAACTACTATTTACGATCAATAATCTCTGCCGCTAAGTTGGAGACTACTAATCCAGAAAAAATATTATATTATAATGTTATAAAAGTAATAAAATAACGATTTACTGATCCTCGTTTGAGAGCTTCGACGTACGCAATAATAAACAAAAAGTCTGATTCTTACTCAACAATTATTGCGTTCGATCGTTCACTCGAAATTTGTTCGTTCGAAACTGGTCATGGAACTGTAATTTTCGCAGTAGTTATGGCTGTTAATGGTTCAAAAATAATTATAGCAAAACAACAAAGAAGTTAGTAAATTAAAAATTTAGCACTACATGTCACATAGACAGCGCAGAGCGTTGCAATGTGTAACGCCGAAAATAAGGACCAGCAAAAGTGTCCCAGCAATTCCAATTCATTTTAAATAAATTTTATCACATAAAAATAGCATTAAAACATTGCCTGTATATAATTCAGTACGTACCTTAACACCTAGCTCATTGATGCCATGTTCGATTTGAGCATAGTTCATGCTTTCCACGTTACGAAGAACCGGCACAACCAATCCCTATAATACATAGGTGACCAAATCGTACTTATTAAAAACTGATAGTGGTGACTGTATAACTTAATGCTGTATGTATAATAAAATTTTGCGTACAACTGTCATTTGGAACGCCGCTGATATTCTCCAACAAACATTATTTCATTTTATTCACACTGATTAACATATTTTTCCTGTGAAATCGCATTGCAACACAATCGCAAAACATTGAAATTGTGTACAATCATTACAAACCATAAATAAAATAAACATACGGTTTGCCCACTTTATGCTAGTAGCCGTATCGACATAATGGCAAACTTTGTTCGTTACCGAGTGGTTCTTTACATCCCCTATCCTGTGCTCTACAAAGTCTGTTGCACTACCTGTTTAGAGTCCTCTATCCGGTTTATCTTCCAAGAATATCCATTATATAACATAGATATCATAACAATAGTCAAAATGTTCGCGACGTTTACTGTGACTGCCAGAACTGTTAAATCATACCTGTTACACGTATTCGAACGTTTAAATAAAAAACAGCAAATAAAAACTGTTAAATATAATAAAAAAACTTAATGTTGTTCGAAACATGTTCGAAAGAGCATTTGAAAAAATCGGCTTTGAGAATTATTATTCTTTAATATAAGCCTTAAATATGCTTGTTTAAAACGTGATTGGCAAGTCATATTATAGTCAAACCAGAACATCTGTTTGAGCAGCCCATAATATTATAACAAGGTTTGGTTGTATGTGCTAGCGGAAAAGATTTTGCCAAATCCAAATAAGGAATCGTAGAAACTAAGCCAGCCTTCGTGAATAGCGGAAAGTGCGCAAGATATAATTCAGAAATTGACTACTGTTTCAAACAAGTACTTATGCAGGTAGTCTAACAAAATTGAATTGCAGAACACCACGCGGTAATAATAATTTGACAATCTCAACCTTTATAAATATACGTACCTATTGCCGTATTTAGTAAATATTAACAAAAAATTTAATATTTACTGAGCTACAGTAAATCGCTGCTGGCTGACCGTGGAACGAAATAGGAAAACTAGCATGAATACTTACTTTTGGCGTAGCAACTGCAATGCTGATATCGATATAATGCCGATACACAATCTCGCCCTCTTCGATAACTGAAAACTATTGTTAAGAACTAATAATGTAGCATGAACAAGCGACAATCAAAACGATGTGTGATCTGAGTCGCGGTAAACGGTAAAGCTTTTTGATCGTTTGCTATATGCAAACAAACCAACTTGTTCATTATGAAGGATCATCCACTCGGCAAAATCCCCCATGTTCGCCTACACCCCACTTCTAAAAATCCACCGCGTTCGATTTTAATTCAGTTCCACAGAACGCACAAAAATAAAAGTAAAAGGGGTCCAGGCGCATTTACAGTAGCCTCGTGGTGATTTAGTAGATCAGTCGCGGTCCTAATAATATTATCACTGTCGAAAGAGAGTACACAAAGCAAAAAACGAGTTAAATCGTGTTAACCACCCAGGTATATCTGGGTTGGACGTGGGGTCCCAGTTCAAAGCTCCCAGGTACTATCTTTATGCTGAGAAAAGACCAGTTAATATATCGTCAATATCTTGTCCTTTAGCTATTTCTTGGCATGATCAGTACCGTCGACTGTTGGAATGCATAGCAACATATCCAAACTTGCATTAGTCTTTCACAAGCTCTCTGACATTGTCTCCGTACTTAGCGGTGTCCCGCAAGGAACTGTTTTAACTCCTAGTTTATTACTTTGAATTGAAGACTTCGACGAGAATGTAGACTGATTTGTATGCGAATTCCCTGCTGACACATGTATTGAGCGTATTGATGTATTATGAGCGACACACTATACAATTTCAGCGATGTATTACAGCATCTGAACAATGGGCTACGGATATCTTCCTTGCTTTTAATTTTCTATGTCAAGTTGATTTTGGTTTAATAATCCATGCATACCGTAAATCAAGCATGGCGGTGTTATCAACAATATTAGGTTAGTAAATAACTTAGGAATTACTAATTCTTTTCATCTCAAAGCAACATCGCATGTAGTGTCCGTCACGTCAATGGCTTATAAAATTTTATTCTCCATCCTCCGCTTATTCAAACCATTACCTAAACCTGTGTTTTTATCGTTGTATAAAAGTATGGTTCGATCTAGACTGGAATATAGTTCTGAGGCACGGAATCCACATCTTGTTCGGAATATTGAATTTATTGAAAAATGCAACGTTTTGAAATGAAAAGGGTACTTGCTTTGTGAAACTTTAGTTATGAAGATCGGCTTGCTTTTCTGGGCCTACAAAAAATCTAGACGCGTCGTTTGCTGTAAATTTCCTTTATATATATTATGTTTTCTGTCCGTGCTACTGCTTTCGTCGTGTCAGTAACGGGTGATAGAACCAGAGGGCACCCCGATGAACTTCTCTCCGATACGCCTCGACTCGATACAGCGAAATATTTCTTCCGCTTCTGAGTGGTGGAGATTTGGAACAGACTACCTCCTTAAGTTGTTATCGCCCCATCCCTCCCCCTTCAAGCGGCGGATCCATGCTTCCGGATACATGAAGATCATTTTTTAAAAATTCTAAAAAAACAGAAACAAAAATTAATTTTATAAAAATTATTATTATCTGCAGACATGTGCTCTATCTCGTCGTGTGTGCCTCAGACATCAGCCTGCCGCCGGTGCCAATTACCGGTATTTTCTGCCTTCACTTTTTTTGTGCTTCATTAAATCCATGATTGACTCATGATGGCTGATCAAGGTACATTTCATCATAAATAATTTCTTGAATGCTTGCTGCGACTCTCTGGCGTAGAAAGTTTATGTCATGTATTTATATGATTGGCTCTGTGCAAGTTAGCGAAATACAGAGAAATAAAGAAGTGGAACGTGTTGCGAACCATATACGAATACGGGCCATCAGTATCAGCAAATTTTACCAAACGCTTACGCTACCCATTAAACGAGAAGCTAGCAACCAAATTGAATTAATTGAAGGACCGGTTAATGAGCGCAGTAGGTTGTAGAGAATACCTGTATTGGTTGGAGTGCTAATTAGTGAATAAAATTTACAACTTAATAAAATGAGTCGAGACATCAAAATCGATTCAGTGTTCAGTAGACAACCAGCCCATGCAACAAACCAAGGCATATTAGTTTGTTAAACGGTAAAGTACAATTACAGGAGCTCCATAATAAGCGAAGGGACCTCGGAAACCGCTGATATCCTATGGAAAATCAAACCTAAATACTAGTTTGACTGAAAGAAAAAGCCATTTTATATTAACAAAGTACACGGAATGTGCGTCCGTCCAATTCTTGCAGTGCAGAAACACGGTAAGTCAAAGCTAATAGCATTCAAACCCTCAATAAATTTGGGCAGTATTATTTCATGAGATTAATATGTAATCACTTAGAGATGGCAGCCCAGACGAGCGTTCGCTAACCTGAAGGCGTCTGATACCAAAATATAGAACGCTGTTATAACAAGAATTTGATTTGGAAAACATGGCAAAGATATCCGATAAATATATCGTCCGTATAATGGAAAAAAGGCTTAAGTGACTTTTTAGTTAAAATGACTTAAGTGCATCAATGGGCTCGAAATACATCTATATAGTTAATGGTAAAAAGGCATAAGTGAACTCTCATATTATGACAACACTATAATGCACTATATTATTAGTGTTGGTAAACTAACCTGCGTTTACAACAGGCTGATCTTGCAGTGCGTACGCTGTGGCTTTAACAAACGGTGACATAAAACCAAACTTGAGGTTGTGTTTCTTCGTAAAAGCGTCCTTGTATTTTTTACGAAGCTCCACAGCTGTACTGAAACAGGTTAATCTACCATTTTACACTCCAAAACGAATAAACTAAACTATATGACTTCCCAAGGAATAGCAAAATAACCACATTCCGCGAACAACGTGAAATTACACAGTATTAATATTCAAGGAGTCCTGAAGTTGCAAAAATAACTGTTTATTGAAGTCGACTATTAAACAATGGCTTTTACTGTTTAATCAATGTGTACTTGTCTTCAAACTGCGTCTGCGTTTATCTTTTATTGTTAAATCCCTATAAATAAAATTGCCACAGTCTACAAAAAGGTCTGGTACCACTCACTTGATCTTTTTAGCTCATATTTGGATACGTATTTTTGATCGGTGGATTGCAACTGCAGCCTTGGAATTATTATTGTGCCAAATCATTTGTTAATAAACCATATTTCAATTAAGAATTTATTCCTGTTAATTATAACAGACTCTGATTACTTTTCTTGACCTAGGAAATATTACTCGGCCGAGGTGCAGTACTGCAAAAAAATAAGTAAATCTATACTCTAGATGTTGGATTACATTCCTCTAAAATTCTTACGTCATATCAATTTCGTTGAATGTCGTCAGCATTGCGTATGTATTCTGAGCATCTTTCAACCGCTGTGCAATACGTAGACGCATTCGATTCATCTTCACCTAAATTTTGAAAGAATTGTTTTACCACCCATTTGTACAAACAGGACTTAATACGATTAAACGGTTTTCATCCACCTATGACATAATCATGAGTTAAAAGAAGCTTGGCCTGCTTAAATACGTATTCTCAACACGAAACAGCCAAATACTGGCTTTAACCACATTTTGAAAACGCGATATAATGCAATTACAAGACCCCTAGTTAATCTTTCGAGTGTAATTCCCCCAGCTAGCCTGTAGGAATTGCGATAATATATTTACAGCGTGGAACTGCAGTGCTCACAGTTTTATTTTACTTCCGTGGAAAGGACAGTGTATAGGATTTTATGTTCTCAAAATTTTATGCTTGCGTTTCGACGCTTTCAAAATCAACAAACTGAATGCTCTATAAAAACATACCTGAACAAGCGGTAGTTGAAACGAAGCGACCGAAGTGAGCGGAGTTTCCACTGAAAGTGCCCGGGAAAGAAACCGTGGCATTTTTTGTCTGTTTCTGTCACTCATAACTCATCTTCGGATGGATGGTTTTCCGTATTTTATATTCGATAGCAAAAGTGACGAAGATACGCTGTGCCCTTTAGTTGAACAACTCCGACCTCATCGTCGGGGTCAAAATGGCAAAAAACAGGTATTTTAAGGGTTCTTCGCCAAACCTACACAAACGGGTACCAGTCTTCCACAGCCCATATATCGTGGCACAGGCTTCGCATCGAAAAATGGAGCAGAATCATCGAGATCTATATCTCGGTTGACTACAACTTTTTTGTGGGACAACTCTATGGGCCACAAAGTGCTAGGGAAACAAACCGTGAAATTTTTTGTCTGTTTCTGTCACTCATAACTCATCTTCGGATGGATGGTTTTCAGTATTTTTATTCGATAGCAAAAGTGAGAAGATACGCTGTGCCCTTTAGCTGATCGCGAACAACTCCGACAAATATTCTGGGTCAAAATGGCAAAAACAGGTACTTTAAGGGTTCTTCGCCAAACCTACACACACAGGTACCAGTCTTTTACAGACCTTATATCGCGACTAGGCTTCGCATCGAAAAATGGAGCAGAATCATCGAGATCTACATCTCGGTTGACTACAACTTTTTTGCGGGACGTCTCTGGGCCGTTGTTGGCCCGAATATGGTTCGCCCACCCTTTGCCAGAAATAGAGAATTTTCGACATGTTATTGCTTGCTTTAGTTTACAATGAGTGCCTGTTGCGGGCCTGTCCACAGCACTCCGAAAAGTGGAATGATGAAAATTCGCGGGCCCACATTGTACTTCACGGGGGAAAATTAAAGGTGGGGGATAAATTTTGTTTAAATTTAAAATTTAAAAATACTAAATATTTCCATATTTTCATGCATTTTTACTACCGTGAATGTATGTTCAAGCTAAAAACGATATTTTAACATTATAAATAGTGGTAATTCATGTTTAAAAACAATTTGCAAACAAAAAACATAAATTTTCAGAAAAAAAAATTGGAATTAGTTGAACATGGGGGGTTCGGCCGAGTGGGGGAGGACGGATATGGGAGAAAATCTCACGAACATGGGGGAATTTGGAATGTGGGTCCCTCCACTGTGGACACGCCAGTATTAGGTGATGAAGCACGCTGAATACGATAGTTTTGTTATCTACAGTCAGTGCAGCTAGACTATATTATACTAACTTTTCATAGGATTTCAAGGGTTTTACGATCGACGAACCATATTTCCAAAATGTAGTTTGTTTTCATTTGTCTGATTATGATTCCACAATGATTGCAGGACATCAAGAACGATCTATATGCCAATTTCTTAAGGCTGAATATAATGATTTGCTTATCTTGAGTCCAGAGTGCATGTTTCATGCATTTTCATGGGTTTCAATTGGTTTAGGGTGAATGAACCCGATTTCCAGAATATAGTATCTTCCGTTGTTTGGTTACGTATAGCGTACAGGTCGTCAAGAATTGTTTGTATAGGTTCGCTGGTAGGCTGAAGACGATGGTTTCATTATCTAGGGACCTGCACAAATACTTGACGCGTTGTCAGTTGTTTTCGATGAATTCAGGGTCGACGAGTTTTAGGAGTTTCAATGAATTCCGCGTTCAAGACGTTTTAGGGTGGTATATACATCAAACACTGCCTGTTACAGGTGAGTAAACAAAATAACTTAAAAACGAAACCACGGTCATTCTGTTCCACCCTCGCCTGTGGGTTACCAGTCTATATGTACAAACAGTGAAAGAAGAAGTTATCGCCTAGTTTTAAGCGTTGTTTAAAACGTGTTGCTACATAGATCAACAATTTAAGGGAAATACACATGAGCAGTACTAGTGTCTTTTCATAGTATGGGCATGCCCCTAAGTATTCATAATAAACTGGTTACTTTCATTCACACAGAATACAACTAAGAAACATGCACGAAAACCTACATTAAAACAAAAGTAAAATAATAGGAAACTTACTCTAGTGTCTGTTCGGGCCCCAGTGATTGCCTGTTGTTGCATAGCACTGGCACCAGGAGACGGTTTTGGTGGTTGGGCTGGCCTCGGCGCCGACGGAGGCATTGGCAGTGTTTGTGAAGTTGGTGCTGGCTAAATACAAACTACATGTCCGACAAAACATATGCTTGGCTGTAGCTCAGCGAGCGGTGCAGATATTTCGGGAAAATCGTGTTCTTTTTGTATAGCATGGGTTCTCCAAATTGGGGTGGGGGCTGACATTTTTCGGGGCTTCCTGGTTCTGAACAGGTGCCCCCCCGGTTCATGCCCCCTGGCAAAATTTAGGCCTCCCCACGATTCACCGCTTGTTGGAAAATTTTGTTGTTTCCGATCGGTCCAAAGTACATAAAATATGATCAAAATTTGTACTAAAATTCCTTCTGAAGCCAAAAATTTCGCAAATTTTTTCAAAATTTGCTTAAAAATAGCTTTTTCTCTCCATCAAAAGCGTGTCGACAGTTTCTGACACGATTCTTTAATCGTTTTTCTCTTGGCGAAATACACTCTGGCAAAATCAGGCGCCCCTGGTTCGGAACCTAGTATAACAATTGAAGTTCTATAAAACTGTATATAAAGGTTTTGCACAATATAACCTTTCGGTCCCGCTGATTTTATTAAAATTGTTTGTTGGATTATTCAAAACGTCATAAATACTACAGTGTAGAATTCGATTCCCTAAACCAAAGCTTCCTACAGTCAATTTTGATCAAAATTCACGTCAAGTGAAATAATATTAATGCCAGATATCTCGCCAATCTAAAAGATGAACTTACTCAAGCGAAGTGAAAAAACGAACTGGTTGAAAATTCAAAACCGAATCGGTTTTTAGCCATAATAATTCAGCAACATGCCTCTGCCTAACAGTTTGTTACTGCATTTTTACAGCTAAACTCCTGTGAAATAATTAAACATACTTTTATCGATGACACCGGTATACTCGATATTGCACCTGCAGAGGGCTTGGGCGGCGGTGGACTAGATGGAGCAGCTGGAGGTGACGATGGAGTCACTGCTGGCTCAGGCTTGGCTGCAGCTGGCGCCGGCTGTGAGGCAGCATCGCCAGCGGGAGCTTCTGAAATTGCCAAAGATAATTTTTCCATTAATATATTAAAATCCGCAGAATACGCAACGGAAGACATAATTTATTGTTCTAAAGTTTAAGACGTATAAATTTACTTCAGTTTGGTAAAACTGTATTTGCCGTTACAAAATGAATGCGGTTTACGAATGCCCATGACCCCAGTTTGAAAATCATTACAATAGAACCAGCGACATCAGCGAATATCAGAAAGGATCCAGCTGGATTGGAAAATTATTAGTAGATTCAAAAATAATTAGGGCACCACTTTAACAAAAGGATCTGACAGCTCACGCATTGTAAAATATCAGAATGGAGCAGCTGGATTAGAAAATTATTAGTAGATTCAAAAAGAATTAGTACATCAATTTAACAAAAGGCCCCGGCAGATCAACCATTGTAAAACGTTTTGCCAAGATGAACCAGTCATTGTCATACGATTTTTCTGTAACCCACAATACCATTACTGTCGCTACAGCTCACCGCTGTTCACCCGTCACTTGCTCGTAGGAAAATATGTTTTAGTTTGAAATTTTAATGTTTGTTCTTGTTCACTCGCTCGTAAGGCGACCGTCAATAATTAAGGAGAGTATTGTATATTGTTATTCGTTGTATATAAAGGGCAATAATTTAGTTGTCTTATAATATATACCTAACAAATTAACGACACTATAACACACTGACACCGTAAGACAGATCAGCGAAAAGGATTTTTTAATTGTTAACCTGATAGCTTGAGAGTAAAAAGCTTCTGTTTCGCTTCAACTTTATCGCCATCTTCGACTAGCAACTTTTCAACAATTCCTGACTGAGGAGACGGCACTTCGACGCTAGTCTGGAATATTACAACGGAAATGGTTTGTACTGTCGCTGCTATATACTGTAAAATTTTGAGATAAAGCGGTTTAGCTATTATAAAAAACTTGTTCCAAAATAATCGGAGGCTGTTCGGAGCCACATGTTGCAAGATAATAAAGCGTAAAATCCATACTGTTTAATAGAATACCACATGTCTAAAAAATTCTCATGTCTTCCACTAGATCCAAAAAAGATAACTATTTATGGCACACGGATGATTTATGCCTAAACCATGATTTGTAAGACAAAATCTTTCTAAACTAAAAAATGCCGTGGTTTAGAAGCCAAGTGCGGTACATAAACCCAGCCTGAGCTATTGCGACTTAATCTGTCACCCGCACTCAGTTGTTTCGAATTTCGGCAATGAGATAATTGTACCGCGACATTCCGCGTTCACCACTACAATTATTTTTGTCAAAAATAATACAGCATTCACAGAGAGTTATATGCCGTCACTGCACATCATGGTAAAATTTTAGAAGAAGCTGCTACAGAAACTGTGTCAGTTTTAGAAAAACTACTACATAAATTGAGCCGCTTTATACAACGATACCACTTTCGTGGCAGCATTTGAAAATATTGCTACTCATGTTGTAGCCATTTTCTTAAAATCTACTAAAGAAATTTTATGTATCAGAAAATATTATTAAATATTTTAGTATACTTCTGACCCGGAAACTATTTACACCTTATTTCGAAGCCTAAACTAAAACCTGGATGAAGTAAACAGCATGTTGGGATGGCCTCTTTTTCTCGAAAAATGGAGGACCCCCGACCGCTGCGCCCCAGCCATATAGCATGCAGCCAAAACCACACAGGCTGTAAAAATTGACTTTGAACAAAACTCCCCAGTCGCTCCAACAGTACCTACGCGAATCACAGGCTGCATTATTCATCCACCAAATGGGTTATTGGCTAGATAGTAAGCCCGAGTGTGTCAATTTCCATATCAGATATACTGTGAATAATTTTTATCACATCACTTTAGCAGTTACCGTGTTACAGACGAAAGCGAAAAACTCGATTATAGTTTTGGCCTGACAGTGAAGTTTTAAATCCTACTCTTGGAAAAGTACATATACAGATGAATGCTTTTATTGATATGTGCCAACAGCATTTTCGATAGACATAATTTGATAGATTTGGAAAATAGATATGTATATTGATTATCAATAGAATTATATATCATATGCTATTATGTTCTCATCCGGGGACAATAATGGATTTTAAGATCGATATTTTAATCTATGAAGCTAATTTTTTCGACACAACGCCAGAGATTCAGGATTAATTATTTAGGTTGTTTAATACCGTTGCATGATATCACCAGAAGAAATATATTTCTATCACTACCAATGTAATTTTCAACTTTGTTAAAGCTTTTCAACATTCGCTAGTAACGTTTAAAAATTTGTAAACTTTCTAAAAGTTTAGTTACGATTTCTGAAACTTTGGGTTTGTTGAAAGGAAGGGGCGGCGGTCGCAGACCATAATGATTGCCTAAAAAGGGCGGTCGCGCTCAGAAATGTGCAACCGGGGTCAAGGAGGGTTTGACATTCAGTGATGCACATTTCTACGATCTAACATTGCGATTTTGGCCCCATGCGCCGAGTAATTATACGAAATACTGTCTCCTCAGCATGTGCTATAAACAAAACTCGTGTTAAGCATATATATGTTAAGTTTAAACCCTTCGAAAACTAAAGCCAAATGGACACCATTCTTTAATTCGTTCCAGCTCGTCCACTTGAAGTGGTGGGAGATAAAATTTGTACCCACTATGTTGTGTGTACTCGGCGCTTGTTTGCTTTGTTTACATTGAGTTGAGTAAACTGCGACATATAAATTTTCAAATTTGTCGATGTACAACAGATATTTCTTCGAAATATCCCCTCGACTTTTTAGCTGGACGATGTATACATTTGAGGTTCGGACATCATAGCGGAGAAATTTTCAATGAAATTGCAGTTCCTAGGCCGGAATAAGAACTGGTATATTATGTACGCCGTAAACAAGTTAAAAATGCAAGTGTTGCCAAAATAGCGAATTTCTCATACAAAAGTGTGAAATTTGGTCAAAAATACGGTTGAAAGTGATTGTATTCTAGCGCGAGAGAGGCTAGTTTTAGGATAATTTCCGACAAGATTTTCAGCCGGAATCATTCAAAAAATTTTGTTTGGTGTCGCGATCCCCACGAACCCCTCCTCTTCTTGGATACGCCCTGGCTGACTTTTGCATTATTCATCTAGAACCTTTTTCCATGAAGGAACATATATATTTATTATCACAAACCAGCTAATCATTTTCAACAAACTAGGCTGCTCATTCATTTTAACACTGAGGCTGTAATTAAAAGACAAAGGCTGTATTTAGGCCTTTGAATCAAGCGCTGTAGACAAATTTACAGGAACAAAAACATTTCAAATCGAATTAACTGCTGTATAACACAACCACATAATATTATGTAAATAATTCGTATAATTTCATATTGTATAAATAACAGGAGCTGTACGTGAAAATGTTAAGAAACTGCTACCGCAAATAACAATCAACACTCATACGTCGGAACCAATGGCACACATAATTTAGTTTCTCCATAGCTTTTCGATATTTATTGCGAATATTCGTAATTTCATAAAGTTACACAGAAAATTATGTGAGACGAATGATGAAATTAGCTAACTTGAAAATCTGTACGAAAAACGAAATCTGTATTGCAGCACTGTAGTATTTTGTCTAACATCCTGTATCTAACACAGGTGACTTTTACAGATACAAACTTAAAACCCATAACAAAAGAATATGTAGCACGTATGTGCTTAAAATAAAGGCTTCAGAGCTTCATATTAATAACCGTGACAGAGAATTATCATCACCTATATCATTCCAATATGTCATTTTATTTGGGATTTGGGCAACGAAAGCTACCTTATTTTGGCTCAACATATAATGAGCTAAAAATTTTAATCTTCATGTCTTGTACTTTGGCTGTGCTTGTACTGATAACGACTAAAACTGTATTAAAGCTACAATATTCTAAATCTATTACTTTCGCGTTTGAGAACATATTATAATAAATTTATAATTCCACAAATAATCACACTACCGTCCGTCAAACAAATACCATACCGTCAAAAACACTAAAAGTTGCTACAAAAGTTGTGTCATTTTTACACAAGCGGCTCAATTCTTACATACTCACGCCCCGAGGTCTTGGGTGAGGGGGTAGCCGGGCTGGTAGAGGCCCTTGCGGAAAGGTAATATAATGGTGTGCTGAAAAACGTTTGCTACCACTCCAGGACCCATCCTTAACAATTTTCACCCTATTTTTGCTAAAATTTTACGCGCCCAGCGCCTCAGGCGTACACCATGACCTCCGGCAAAGCGACCAAAATAGACCACGCCCAGGAAGGGGGAAATAAACAAAGGGCTACGAAAGCTTCAAGGCCTCAGGAGCTACAACACTGAATCCATGCTTCGGCATGTGTGGCTCAATGATATATGTAACAGCTTTTCTTAAAAGTGACACAGAAACTGAAACATTTTTCCTAAAAGTGACACAGTTTTGGTAGCAGATTTTCTAAAAGTGACACAGTTTCTGTAGGAGTTTTTTCTTATAGTGACGTCGTTTCTGTAGCAGTTTTTCTAAAAGTGACAGTTTTTGTAGCAGCATTTTCAAAAATTGTCACGATGTGCAGTGACTGCCCACACTACCTGTGAACGCTGCATAATTTTAATTTTAACGTTAAATTTTTACTTTTAGCATTAATATATTGTCACCAAGTCCTCATTTTATAATTTTGTATTAAAATAAATCTGAAGACGAAAGGTAGAAATGCTTCTGTCACTTCACTCGAACATATAGTTTACTAACAGCAGGGCCATAGCTGCATTATGGCAGTGTATTTTGTTAACGTGTAAGTTCACTAATAAATCGAAAGTTACATAATAGAAACTAATACGTTACCTTGTCTGTTTCAATTTCAGCCACAAGTTCATCATCGTTCACAAAATCGCCAGGCTCCAAAATGGAAGACTTGGAACGGAAGACTAGGCTCTAAAATGGATGGTGACGTATTTCTAATCAGAATTAGAATCCTAACGCATTTCTATTAGTTTCTGAATTATATCATTTGGCGGTTAAGCTATCTTGTTTTTAGTGCCAGTGCTCCTGTGAACTTTGTAAATCCATCTACATTGAAATAAAGTAACATATCCGCAACGCAGCCAGAAACTGCGTTCTTGGCAATGAAGTTGTATTTATTGAAACTGTGCGAGTAACAGTTTGTCTCATTTATAGCATTCTGATCAGAAAGTTATTACGTATCATTATCATATAGCTAACGGGCACTGGTTACCCAACGCTAGTGTAAACAATGTCGCTGACCACTGACCAGAAAATCATAGTATACATTCCTTTTATGTTCTGTTAGAGACATATAAATTAATAATGTTAAGTTTTCTGCACAATAACATGTAACAAACGTATGTGTAGTAAAGGGAAGCGATTGGAGCCAGAACGATAATGTTTAGCCTACGCTCCATGCAAGCATGTTTAGTTACAACAGTGCACATTAGTTTGACGCAATCTGCGAAAGGTTCTATAATAGAAAACGTTATTTTTGCCATGGGAGTTCAAAAACCTATATACATATTGAGCGATGAATAAACATTATTACCTTCTTCAGGCTCTTCAAAGTTCCAGAGAGACAATTAAACTACTGCAATACATTAAGTTTAATGGAAAAGTTATTTTTAAAATATTTTAAAGCCATTGTACATTCATTTCTTCCTTCACCTGTTTTACTAAGAAGTTTCGAAGACCAGGTTCCGGTTGCCGATTCGGCTTAAATGGACGGTTCTGGTTATTCCCTGGGAGGAAGTTTCCGCGTATTCTGTGTGTTTTGGGTCACAAGTCCCATTTAAAACCATTTTAAACCCAATGCTACGTATAATCAGGAAGTACTGAAAGCGCACTAAGTATTCGTGCATGTGTCTAGAAGACCGAGCCATTTTATTCAGCATGCCCCAATAACCTATAAACTTCTTGATGCCTCGTATGCAATACGTAACCAAACTAATGAATACAGATTATATTTTGACAATCGGGTTCATTGACCCTAATCCCACTGAAAACACCCAAAAAGATACGAAATATTGCTGCTGAACTCTACATAACAAAACCATCGTATTCAAAATCCGGAAAACACATATATAGACCATTCTTTATGCCCTGCAAGCAATACATAAACAAACAAATGAAAACTTACAAGATTTAGGTAATTGGGTTCGTTGATCGAAAAACCATGACACCCCATGAAAAGGTGTAATATAGTCAAGTTGGAATTTAAATAGCGAACACCATATCCCGCGTGGTTAATAATAGCATCTGTATTCATTGTAACATGCCGAAAATTGAAAAATCGCTATTTCTACCGAAGGGTCAAAGAACCATATTCGGCCCCACAGCGGCCCAGGGAGCGGTCCCACAAAAAAGTCATTGGTAAATAAAGTTGTAGATCTCGGTTAAGCGAGTTGCGCTGATTCTGCCTGATCGCCTGGTTCTTCGATGCGAAGCCTGTGTCGCAAGATATGGGCTGCGAAACATTAGTACCCGTATGGCTATATTTGGCTAAGAACACTTAAAAACAATTTTTTGCCATCTTGACCCCGTGGTGTCGGATCCGTCGCGTTCAACTAAAGGGCTCATCGAACAAAAAATTTTGTGGAAATCCACCCGTCCGAACATGAGTTATGAATGATAGAAACAGACAACAAAAAGAAATTTTCACGGTTTCCCTCCTAGCGCCAACAGTGGAAACTTCGTTTAAAATAAATTGCGTTATACGGTTCATATATATTATCAAGCTTATGAAACTAGGCCTGTGGATTTAATCCGTCTATATAACAACGTGCTTCAGCTAAACTTACGTTTTAGCCACCTAATGTCGCCTTCCGTAATTGATTCAGCAAACGCTGGACCTTCAACTTCAATAATATCGCCCGGTGCGGCTGAAAAAGGCAACTAACAATATAGGGCAAATAAATATTAAGTTAAACTAAAGCATTAATACTAACAGACATACCATAAATATAATCAACTCGGGATTACTACACTTGAGGAGAACTGCGAAATAATAGCTGGATTAGATTTAATTTCGAGATAGTAATTTAGCGATTGAAGTCTAACAATGACCAAATAAAAGAGATTTGTCTTATACAATACAGCTTAAATATTTCATAAAACAAAAATGCAGAAATTTTATGATGGAATACAGTATCAAATTACTATACTAGTCGATATTTACTTACACATTATTGTAATCGATTTATACTTCTATGACACTAATCCAATTATATTATAGGACTGTTACACTAATCGAGTCATATTTACAAACCAGACTAATCGCACTAATCGGACAGCTGTATGTACATCTACGATCGCAATTTCCTTTGAAATTGCAGTTTACTTAATGTATTATATTTTATAGTGATTTTAATGCATCGAGACTTTTCGAGCTATGCGCTCGTACATCGATCGCGACAGACAGTTATTTCTGGTGAGTACCGCACTTTATGATATGGATTTAGAAAAAAGTAGGGAAGAGAAAATATGTGTATCTCGGCGTAAAATACATTTCCAAGTAAAACGAAGCAGGAAAACTCATATTTATGATTATAGAGTTACAGCGAGGTGTCAATAATAGAGTGTCTCAATGTCGAAAGAGCAACCGAAAAGTATGGTTCAATAATGAAGTTCCAAGGGCACTATACAATTTGAGTATATATTTATATAAAAACATAAAATCTAAGAATATTAGAACGCATAACCTGCAAAACGTAATAAATGGACACACAAAAATTTACGAGGACGCTGGTGCTGCGCAAATCCATGACGTCCACACAAATTTGTACGCTCTAATGATACAATGTCACTCCCGCACCAACCGAGTAATTATTACTAGGGAACGACCAAATACCGAATATTCGGCCCCTACTATTCGGCCGAATACCGAATAGTTGTTCGTAACACCTATGTATGATGACAAATCTATAAATCTATAACTCTATAAATCCACCACTGTATGTACGTGCACCATGCAACAGGTCGTTTTGTGTTGTGTTGCTGAGTCAGCGATAGTTTTTGTTCGATGAATTTTTTGCTTTGTGCTCTCATTTGCTAGATTGAAGTTATAATTTTGTTTTTTATTGATTTTTTTTATAACTTCATTATCTGGACAACGACGATAATTGGTGCGTGAAGTCATATCGTTAAAAAAAGAACGGCTCAGCGCGTGGTGTTATGGGGGCGATAGACGTAGGGTAAGGCTTATGTAGGTATGTAGAACGGCATAGCATGATGTCTCACTTCACATTCACGATGTGTCAAAGAAAACGAACAAATCCTGCTGCATTTAGACCCCAAAGTATTAATTTCGCAACTATTATGGCTGATGAATGATGAACGATTATGGCTATTATAGATAGTGCACGGCTGATGAAGAACGTAACTGTGGTGATCAGAACATTCGATCCGGCTGCGAACTGAATTGATGAGTCTCAAACGCATCTTGTCTTACCAAAGTTGCAACACGTTGGACGTATTTAGCGGTTTGCAGCATCATCAGGACTCCGGTCGTAAAATTAGGATATCTGGTGGGCAGATTTTGACTCTATTTATCAACTAACAGCGGCAAGTCAACTATTCGGTATTCGGCCAAATATTGCCAACTATAAACAATACCGAATATTCGATCGTTCCCTAATTATTACCTGAGAATAAAGAACACCGAAATCGCCAGAAGATACATATCCTTTCTATTAGAGCTGATATAGAAAAGACAATATCAATAAACCAAACATTACCACGTACACAGTGCATGAGACGTATGAATGGGTCTGCACATGTTCGAATGGCGTCGGCTCAACGATTGTGCAGACGCGGTTTTGGATGATGAGGCCAAAAATACGCGTCTCACTGATGCTCGTTTATTCTGGAAATAGCAGTCAAGCTGAATGCAAACAGTAATATATATATTACCACAATACATTCAAAATAATGATGTCCGAAAAAGGTCTGGTCCAGACCAGTAATTTGTTTTGACAAGAACTGTATAGTCACGCATTTTTTTTCAAAATTAAGTTTCGTACTCACAGTTGCTGCATAATCCCTAACACGTGTTCCGATATCATGATGCAAGTGTAAGTGTGATGTAAATAAAAACCACCACTAAAAATAAGCCTACGTGAATTTGACACACCGTTGGACAAAAACATTTATGTTGATCTCAGCTTAAAAACAATTTTTGAATTAGTCAGTCAGGACCCGACCGCTGCCCGACATGGATCGAAAAAAAATTTCACACTAGATCGCTCATTCATTATCTTTGGTGCCTACACAGTTAAACAGCCATACAACTCCATATGAACAGAAAGAAGAAATTGAACAGAAGTTAAACTATATATGACCCATGCGATTTATAATACACTACATTCAAGAATTCACGAAAATTCACTGCATTCATACGGCACTACAATTATGTGAAGAACCTTAAAAACGACTGCAAAGCTTCTGGTGTGTGGAATGATGTGCGGTTATTAGTAAAACATCTTTTCCGATGACGTATATAACTTTTTAGAAATAACTGTATTTCTGCGATTTTTAATTCAGCTTCATACGCATATATCATATACATATTTACTAAATTTTGTCCGAAGTGGCGAGACACAGGGACGATTACTAATATTTTATCAGCACGAAGGTACGGTGTAACGTCAATGTCGGGTGAGTGTGGCTTCTGCAAATCGCGGGAGGCGGCCGGCAAAAAAGAGCATTCCCCCAGTCGGTGAACCCCTAACAAAATTTTGGGTTCCCAGGCAAAATGGCCCCTGACAAAATTTTTGGCTTCCCACGGTAAAAACATCCCCAGGTGATATATTGTCGTTTTCGTGCACTTCGGATCTGTGGTCCCACTGAACTCCATTTTGCCAAACACTGCAGCGCAAATAACGACAATAAAAGTACATTTGCAGCTACGGGATGAATTTAATCTACAAAATGAGACAACAGTATATATAGCACAAGTGCTTAAATAGTTATGAAAATATTCCCATATTTATATATTTTGTATGGCAATTTTAAGCAACTCTGTTTTACCAAAATACTGCACCCTGAAACAATCAGGTCGGAAAGTATTACACGTTGGAAAATATATAGTCTTTGCATTTTTGCTCTATAAAATGAGTCTAATGTGGTTCAGATATCTGTGCCAGTTGTCGACATACACTTTATATTAGAGTTGCAGCCGGGTCCGGGTCCGGGTCCGGGTATTCCGGGTATTTTTCGAAGAAAAATCCGGGTCCGGGTCCGGGTATTTACCTCCAACAAATTCCGGGTCCGGGTCCGGGTATTCTTCCAAAGAAAATTCCGGGTCCGGGTCCGGGTCCGGGAATCGGAAATCCCGGACCAAAGTTCAACAGTGTTGTTGTTGCCATATATACGCATTGAGCAAGGGCGTTGGATCATGTAAAGTGTTGAAATGAAACAGCATTCGTTTCTTGATATTGCGTTTATACCTGATCGCGTTCGTTAGCGTGTAGCAATAATTGCGTTCTTTTGTGCAAAAAGCTAAGGTCAAAAATAAGGTGGTTAGGGCTGGCAATCGACTCCGAATGTTTTGTACCTAAGTACTATATATACGACGTATAGCACGAGAGTAACAACGCATGGTTTAGAAACCGAGACTGAAAAACCTTGTGACAGTTCGTACGTTGTTAACGCCTTGCAAAGATATGTAAACAAGCGAGTATATTTCTATTTTAGAAGCGAGCCTAGGAATTTCAGTATTCTCGCCTCTAGTAGGTGCGCATCTTCTCCATTGTTTCGACATTATGGCCCTGGCTATTTTACCCCCTTACAATTTTTATTCTCTCGTCAACTTCTGGGTATTTCGGGTATTTTTGTTTCAAAATTCCGGGTCCGGGTATTTGCCTCCAACAAATTCCGAGTCCGGGTCCGGGTATTTCTTTCCAAAAATTCCGGGTCCGGGTCCGGGTATTTCTTTCCAAAAATTCCGGGTCCGGGTCCGGGTATTTCTTTCCAAAAATTCCGGGTCCGGGTCCGGGTATTTCTTTCCAAAAATTCCGGGTCCGGGTCCGGGTCCGGGTATTAATTTTTAACTTTTGCAACTCTACTTTATATATGTCATATTTTGAGTCTTCGAGTGAGCTATCGCGAGACTCAATCCGGCCACCCCAAGTTGATTTCTGAGCGGCACCCAAAAAACCCGGAACAGGACAATGTCGGAATTTACCACTCAGTCCAGTGAGACTTCTTCACAACACTCCTGTGACTCACTACACTCATGATTCAAAAATAAAGCGCAGTGATAAGCACCCAAGATACGCAGGATGCGCTAAGTTTATCCTGAAGTAACATATGGTATTTCAGGTCAAATGATCCATACAGTAGTGATTTTGCTTCGAAACCTGTGCTTGGTTTTACAGAATCAGCACTATTATAAATCACCCGCAGATATGCTATAGGTAGGACCTGCGAGCAGCCTACGTAAATTAGCCCAGCAACTATTTGCACTCCGGCGAAGGGCCAATATACGCGTACCAAAAACTAAACTTTTGCATCGGCTTTAAAAACTAAACTTGAAACATAATTTTAGGCATATTTCAATCGTAACAAATTATAACCTGTTCGACTGTGCAAGCGGATCGATCGAATACTTTCGCGACGCATCCTGTTCGTTGAGCTGTCACTGGAATCCGTAAAATAATCGACGCCATTATAGCCAACTACGAGCAGAGTGGAGGCCACGTTCGGTCGAATACCAGACTCACAGCAGCGCGGGCTATATTATGAGTAATTACAACTAATGGTAGGTAACAGTAATTCTATGTAGATATCATGCGTAAATATATAGTTTCCAAACGCACTTATTATGTTTCTTCAGGACACCGTTTTACCCCATATAATAGACTTCTCCAAAGTGTGGATGCGGTGGCCCTGTGGAATTTCTCGCCCCGCCCCTGATAAAACACGAGTGATCCGGTTTGTAGTTGCCTGGCGAAATTTTTGGCTTTCCCGGCAAAACATTGACACAAAATTGAGGGGAAACTGAGGCAATTTATTAACAATAGCATTTGATACGATTCTTCATTTTTACTGAAACAATATAAAATTTTTAGAATTCGAAGCCGGTGTGCACCCCCCCCCGTTCAAGTCAGGGCCCCCAGTGCATACCTCCAGACGGTATACGTCTACATGTGGTCTGTGGGTTTTTTGGGATGTTCTTGTTCGATGGTACTGTGAATGCACATAACTAATTGAAACAGAGCGAGCGAAGCGAACAGAGTTTCCACTAAGGGCGCTAGCTGAAAAATCGTGAAAATTTCTTTGTTGTCTGTCGCTGTCATTCGTAGCTCATTTCCAGGAAGGACGAATTTCGACAATTTTTTGTTCGATAGCAAAAGTGACGACGTTGTGCCCTTAGTTGCACACGAACAGCTTCGATCCCATCTTCATGCTCAAAATGGTAAAAACATGTTTTAAGGGCTCTTTGCCAAATCCGGCCATACGGGTACCAGTATTTCGTAGCCCATATTACGCAACGCGGGCATCGCATCGTACCGACCAGCATACAGGATCTACTCATCGAAATCTAGAAATTCGCTAACTACAACTTTTTATGGGACCGCTTCCTGTGTCCGAATATGGTTTAAATAGCGATTTTTCAAATATCGCCGCGTTATTGCTTGTTTTTACGTTACAATGAGTGTATATTAGTGTAACGTGTCTAAACACTAACTCCTTTTGTTCCAGCCTGCCGCTGAATATTCGAATTTGATGGTTGCCAACAACGTTCCCCATCATCTTTCATTCTCTTGCTGCATCACCTATCCTGTACCGACGCACTCCTGGAGCATCAACCATTCTGTGGAGACGCACTTTCTCAGCCTTTTACAATGATATCATTAGCGGCTGTTATTCCATCCACACTGTCTTCTCAACACGTTGACAACACTCAACCTACTCGTCCTCCACGACATCCCGGAATACTTGTTCTCCGGTGTGGTCAAATCGACAAGTGCTTCGTTCAATGGTTATTTCCCTTGTTCAGGTCGGTGCATGCTTCTTTGAAAATCACATATCTTATAATTAGGTTTTCAAGCACGCTGGATATGATGGTTTGGTTATATAAAGTCCAGCACGACTATGTAGTCTTCTCCGAAGGTATCATTGCGTTTAGGGTTGATGAACCCGATTTCCAGAAAATAATCGGTCTTCAGTAGTTTGGTATATGGCATCAAAAAATAGTCTATATTGAGGTTTCACGGTATGTTGGATATAATAATCTAGAGCCAGCGTGAATATTTCATGCCTTTTTAATAGGTTTACGGTCAATAAACCCGATTATATACCAGAATATAACCTCTCTTCAGTTACGTATTGCGCACGGTTCACCAAGAATTGTCTATATAGATTTCCCGGTAGGCTGAATACGATGGTTTGGTTACCTAAAGACCAGCACAAATGCTTGATGCGTTGTCAGTTGTTTTCGGTGGGTTTACTGTTTGCGTCAAACGCAGCTTGTTACAGGTGATTAAACAAAATAACTTTGAAAATGAAACCACGTTCGCTCCGTTTCACCCTCGCTTGCGAGTTACTAGATATGTTGCGAAATAAGTTTTGTCCTAATATTCAACAGTTACCCCAGATATTGCCAGGCTTCACTTTATGCAGGATCGCTGTGTGCCGTTGGTTGGACGAAACTTCCTCTGACCGTTGGCTGCCACTCCGAGGCCCTTTCGAATGGCATGCTCGTGCTACAGATCTCAACCCTCGTGCCTTTTTACTGTGGGAAGTAACGAAGGAGAAAATATACAAACGCAAACCACAATCGTGCTGTGCGTGAAAGGGCTTATATCGGCTGAGCTGTCCCTTCTGGAACCTGACATGGCTCGAAAAGTCTGCCAAAGAGTGCTTTTTGGACTGGAAGACTGCATTCATCTTGGAGGCGCCCAGGTTGGCACTTAGAGTAAATGTATTCATCAAAAACCTAAGTTATATATGAGAGTACGTGCATACCAAAACGATTTTAGATATGTTTATTATCTGGCGTTTTGGGTCACTTTAATTCTGGAGCGTTACATGAGACACCCTGTATATATAATGATTATAAAGCTATTTTTCGTAAAATTCCCTTCTGTCTTTGTCGAACGATATAATTTCAATAAAAATGATTTACAATGGTCAATTCGGTTTTAATTTGGTACATCTAATCTTGCAAAAACATATATACGATTAATAAATTTCGAAAACACACAAAGACAAAAAAGTGGTAAAACGACCAGTCCATATCACGGCTAAGTGTATTATCCTTGTGAAGAGATTTCTCCATAGTAGAAGCGCTTAGTTGCTTAACGGCCAAGGCTTTCAAAAATAACAATCTCTGGTGTTACTGCAGCCGAGTAGTACTACTCCATCAACTCCGGTATTACCTTTTATCTGATGTCTCTGGCTAAATGTATTAATGTTGCGGTACCGAAGGTCCCTTAAAACTACAAGATGCAGTCGGCTGCAGTAGTACTTGCAAATGTAGTAAAATAGGTCAAATGACTCGCAATGTGATGCATGTCAATTTTATTAAAACGTGACCACGTGGTCTAGCGCGGTGAGTCGTTCTACCACTCGAGAACACATGTGTTCAAATCCCGTCAGTACAGGAATTTTCACATTTGGAGTCGTTTTTGTGCCAAGCAATTAAATGATTCTCCTAATATGTAAAACCATTATGGGACTAACAGGACACTAAGAAATAGTGATTGAAAACTTTGCTATGTGATTTATTCTATTGCAGTGACTTTATAAACAATGAATTTATATGGCACGGTCGAGAATATGTAGGTTCACAAACATTAACGAGCAGAACTATATGAAAATAGACCACAATATAATAGCCTTCAGGAATATGACCCAAAATTGCGAAAACTCAACCGTACCTGCGAAGCATCTAAAGTGGGTATTATGTATACCACCAAGAGAATCATATTTTCCGATATATAATTTCCATGAAACCAAAAGCTAGAACCATATTTTATGGCCAGGTTATTTTAGAAGCATTTTGTTTCGATTTTCATTGTTTATATCATCAGTACAAAATACATATATACTGATATTACAGGGCTATAGTTAACCATGCCCGGATATGCTGCCAAACCTGTGTGATATATCGGACATGGAGTAGCATATCCAAAAATTTCTAACTTGATTCAACTTCAAAGTCTGGCTTCGCTACTCACTATATATTAAGACTATATTTTATCATGTATTAAGGGTTGAGCATAAATAAAACAAAGTTATCCACTCAATTAATAACTGATAAACAAGAATTATATATTTCTACATTTGCACTTGTACGATTCTTGTACGAATGTTAGATAAGAATTTTTTTCTGAGTCTAGCCACAGGTGAGTCGTCACGATGGAATATGAAAAGCAAAGCTGGGCTGAGGTGGGATTCAAGTCCATGATTATTTGAGCCACAAGAAGGCTCTTTACTACCGTATAACCAACCCTTGCCGAATTCGCAGCAGATATGAAGCTACTATATCCCATATTCCTACATCTGTCATTAAAGACCACCACTGGCTTATTTTTATATCATACTGTCTTGCGCTAGGATTTGCGCTACTTTGTCCCACTGTTCTTAGGCCAGTGCGGGTATTCAATGATAATGCTAACCAGTAGCTAAAATTGTTGCGTTATGCCATTTTCAGACACGCCGTACGCTTCCAATATGCCCCGTGCCACAGCGCCAGTGCCTACGAACACGTTGCGACCCAGGGCGAAACAGACTCTGTTATCTGTCTTCATTGCAACGGAGCACCCGACACAAGAGATCAATGTCTGCTCAAATGCCCACACAGAATATCCACAGAGAATTGTTTGGCAGCTGTACGATCTATGTGACAACCGTCACCAAGGATGTTGTGAAGCTGACCTTGTTTATCAATCGCTCCGGCCGACGTGTCTGACACCGACAGCGTCAACTGCTAGCAACAATGCCTGATCTCAAAAGAAACTAAGCCTACTTTAGCGAAAAGCAATTATTGGCTCTGTCACAAATGTATCTAGATCTCGGTGCTACTTAATACAACTGCTGTGTCCAGTGGCGCCAAATACGGATAAATTATATTTTGTTTTGCATTCTTTAGGTTGCCGGATTAAAGTTACTAATACTGCTGTAAAATTCAATATGAGCCAAAATTTGGTACTCAACATAATGTACTGCGCATGACGCACAACTTCACCATAAATTCAAATTGATGTGTTTTCCTTCTTCGAAAGCGTTTCTAGGCATACATCATTTCTCCTGATCACGGAACTACGTGCGGTTCGTTTCATAGGACCAGCGATTTTTTTACCATCTTTTTTATCTTTTTTACCTGTCTAAACTTCGATTTATTTTGCCCACCAGACTATAATTTACAGTGGACGCTAAAAATGTGCGTCATGTTGAGCTGGATGTGATGAACCAATGCAGCCATTTTATCAGCTCACCCTACCTTCACAACACCACTTTACGCAATTTCTTTACAAATCGAGAAATGTAACTGAGACAAAGAGAGCTGAGTTTGCCCTGATGGCGCTAGGGGGAAAATCGTGGAAAATTTTTTGTGTTTTTCTGTCATTAACTCATGCTCGGATGGATATATTTCGACAAATTTTTTATTCGATAGGAAAAGTTATGAGCATGTGCCCTTTAGCTGAACGCAAACGGATCTGACCCCAAATTCGGGTTCAAAATGGCAAAAAAAGATTTTAAGGGTTCTTTGCCAAAGTTTGCCGCACGGGTACCACTGTTTAGTAGCTCATATCTCGTGACACGGGCTTCGCTCGAAAAAACAAGGCCACCATACAGAATAAGCTATGCCAAGACGATCATCGCAATGAGCGCCGAGATCTACAACTATGCTGACCACGATGTTTTGCAATCCCACTCCCTTGGCCCCACCGTCGACCCTTGATAGAAATAGCGATTTTCAATTTTCGGCATGTTATTACGTGATTCTGTTACCAGCCATCGAGTGTCCATTAAATTATAAAGCACATTAGATACGATAGTTTTGCTATTTAGAATCCAACTTGCCCATATTATACCTTTTTATGGGGTTACTAGGGTTTGGCGATCAACGAACCGATGTAAAGTTTTACAAAATGAAGTAAGTGTTCATTTGTTTAGTTATTTATTGCTTGCAGGGTATGAACAATGGTCTACTTATAAGTTTTCAGAACGTAGTGGAGATTGTGTGTTGCAGGGGTTAAATCTTTTAAATTCCGTATGTGTGTGTGACCGGTGTCACATTTTAAATGCCCCCCATTTTCAAATGCCTGGGGGCGTTTTATTATGAATATTCCAGCTATTTTAAAACGCCTCCCGTTATTTTGTATTGCCCCCCTCTATTTCATAATGCCTCTCTGACCTTGCAGTTTTAGTATTTCGTTGTATGAAAACAAATTTGCATCTTCCGTAATATAACATTTCAAAAAATCACATCAGGTATGACACATTAAAATGATTCTGATTAATATTTCAAGAAAATTCACATATCGAGAATAACATTAAAATGATTCTGATTCACATGAAGCAAATATACATTGTTCAAGAAGCGTACATTGTTGGAGAGAGTGTACTACTTGAGGTTTCTCGAAAACGATCAAGAAAGGGCGATAAGCTTGGGCTAGATACTCGGGCCTTTACACTATCGAGGAATTTTGTGGTAAAGGTATCTATAAAGTTAAAGGCATCGAATGGAACTGTATTGAAACAAAATGTTGGAGCGACGCGCCTCAGGAAATATAAAGTGCCAAACGTGGAAGTTATTGAAGAAACACGACCAAAGATTCTGGTGCCTTTTAAACCGCTTAAAACTTGCCAGCAGAAGTCCCTATGCCGTATATATACTTCATCTACGATGGACAGAAGAAGTGCCCTATGGAGACACCAAAGAACTGGCCGCGGAGGATGAGCCTAAGGTGGTTCAGAAAATTACAGCTGACGGCAATTGCTTGTTTCTTGGTTTGTCATTTGTTGTTACTGGCTCAGAATCTCAACATCGACTAGTCCGAGAAATAATTGTGGAGCACATGGAAGATAATCAGGACATTTTCTACGGTAAAATTGGTGACATAGTGAAAGGCAATCAGGAGTCAGTGTCGGCGTACATTGCCAGGTCTAGAATTAGAGAACCAACACAATGGGGGAGTTCTGACGAAATGAAGGTGGCCGCACATCTGCTGGGCGTTTCGATATTGTGCAAGGGCGCTATGGGATGGAATAGTCATTATCCAGACATTGGTACCCCGATAGAAAATGGCTGGCCGAACGTCAAATATGAATCTGCCATATATTTGCTTCATGTGAATCAGAATCATTTTAATGTTATATATATATACTTGATATGTGAATTTTCTTGAAATATTAATCAGAATCAATTTAATGTGTCATACCTGATGTGATTTTTTGAAATGTTATATTACTGAAGATGTAAATTTGTTTTCATACAACGAAATACTAAAACTGCAAGGCCAGGGAGGTATTATGAAATAGAGGGGGCAATACAAAATAACGGGAGGCGTTTTAAAATAGCTGGAATATTCATAATAAAACGCCCCCCGGGCATTTGAAAATGGAGGGTTTTAAAATGTGACACCGGCCATAAGTCGAGAATCCCTTAACCGTTTTTCATGATCTTGGGCTCATTCGAACCGGCATAGTCGATTTACCGCGCACATTCCCGAGCGTTTTTTGATTTGGGGTCTGGTTCCAGGGTCAGGGGTCAAAATGTCGGTTTTTGCCCCATTTTACCTCATTTTAGTACCCTTCACGGAAGCAAGGTTATTTTTATCTTAACATTCGAATTTAATTCTCTAGTTGGTTTTATTTCATAGTAAAACGATAAATGCCGGTGCCTCTTTTTTTGATTTTCGATTAATGGTCCGGTTTTTGAGTTATGGGGTTTGAGGTATAGAACCCCCATGGTTTCTCGTCCATGTTCTGACGTCCTGGGCGGCTGAAAAGTATCACTTGGGGGATTTGGGGCATGGAAAACTCATTGCCGGTGTTAGTTGTGTTGTTACTTGTGCTGGTATTGTTTGATGTCCACATATAGCATATAGACGAATGCTATCGAGAGCTGATTTGATGTGCACGCAAAAGGCGTAGGCGTACCTATGCTTCATTACGTTCTGCAATCTCGGTAGAGTTACTAGTTCGGTAAGCTGAATGATGGTTTGGTTATCTATAGTCCAGCACAATTATTTTATACCTTTTCAGATGTTTTCAATGTTTTTAGGGTTAATGAGCCCGATTGCAAAAATATATTGTCTTCCGTAATTTGATCGCATATTGCGTAGAAGGCATCAAGAAGTCTATATATCGGTTTATAGGCATGTTGAATGCGATGGTTCGATTACCTGAAAACTAGCACGAATACTTCAGGGTTGTCAGTTGTTTTCGACTTCAGGGTTACAGTTTTACTGTAGTAAATACATTCGGCACAAAACCTGTTACAAAATGGCTCGTCAAAGTTACCACTTGATGAAACCACGCTCGCTCCGTTTCGCCATCCGTTGCGAGTTGCTGGTTTTTCAAAGTGGGGGGGGCAAAATTTCGAATTTTGGCCATTACTGCTCTATACGTGTAATTTGCATGGCGGAGCTAATATTCTAAAACTACAGAGTCTAAGGTATACCAGAGAGTCGGTTGAAGGTTTTCAGCGTTCTTTCTGAAAGCATTAAATAGAAATTTTACCCTTTCTCAGGGGACGGGGTGTTTTGGTCAAAGTAGCGCGCTTATACAATCTATATTCGAAGCTCAACATCAAAAGTCGAATTCAAAAGATAAACTGCAAATGAAAATGCAGAAAACATCTGTGAGCCATGTGACAATAACAAGAATGAAAAATGTTAATTTCGGCCGTTTTTTGTTTACAGCTGTTATACTAAAAAATTTTAGAAAACGTTAAAACAGTGGATCAGTAGCGAGACATTTTGGCCGAAAAACATACCGTATCACAAACAGCTTTATGGTGTTCTGAAAATACAAGTCTTTTAGATTTCTAAATAAATGACAAAGAACGACGGAATAGTCGTTCGTCTCCTTAACTGCAAGCCAAAACACATGACACTCGATCGGCTAAAGTCAGCTTGCCCCCGGGCACCGCGTGCCTTCACTATGATGCTGACCACTACAGTAATTCGTATTTAGTGTTTAAATGAAATATAAGAATTATGTGCCTTTACATATCCGCGTGAACAAAATTTATTAAGATTTTATTCTTAATTTTTAAAGATACAAAGGGGTAGAAGTGCAATGTATTTATATTATGACGGCTATAGGATTATAAAATGAGACGGGATTAGTCACTCGAAGATGTAAGTTCGTACGCGTGGCCAGTAGTATGCCGGTGGAAAGTAATTGAATGGTCCATCTTGGCGCGCGTTGTTGTAACTTAGCGTACTACAATTTGTGTGGCGTTGCTGAGTGACTATTTCAATTAGCTCGACGTCATATTCGATATGAGAGCAAAACAGCCAACGTTAGAACATTTATTCAAAACTAGTACAATACGGCAACAACTGTTAATACCGGTTCGGTTCCAGTTATATATAGCACCACTATTTGATGCAATAAATACTGATTGAATGTGAATGTTTTACCACTCGTTTCGTAAAACCACCGCTATGTTTTTGTCTAGACTTCGGTTCGTTGCACTTAGATTTTTGTTGAGTGAGCCTTGTTTATGTTTTTCTCAAGCTCGGGGTTGAGTGCATTAGTACGTATTGTATGTAGTTATCTGCTACTTGAAGTTAGGTTAAGTATTAATTCTTCTTGTGAGGGTTGTACGACGCCTTCCGGACGGCTAGACCCGTACGTTTATTTGATTACCTTAACCTCTTCCTTAGAATTACACTATTAGTTCCTTAGTTTTTTCTCTTGTGAGGTTCGTACGTAGCCTTCCGGACGGCTAGACCCGTACGTTTATTTAAGTACCTTATCCTTTGCCTTAGATTTACGCTATTGGTTTCCTTAGAGCCAACAGTATCCGGGCGGCTTACTGATGGATCCTAATAACTATTAGTTTCCCTTGGGGGTTCGTACGAAACTTTCCGGACGGCTAGACCCGCACGTTTATTTAATTACCTTATCCTAGGCTTTTAGATTTACACAAGTACTTCCTTATTTTAACGTTCCTGCTTCCGGACGGCTAGCTGGGCCCGATCTATAATTAAATTTTAAAACATATTCTCGTAGATGATTCCTCATAGCTGTCGGAAATTTGAGGTACCCCTGCAGAAAGTCACACATACCTCTCCGGTTTTTGCAACATATTCCTGTAAATGATTAGGTATATATAACTCTGTTGGAAAGTACCCTATACAGTCACGCAGACCTCTTCGGATTTTAGAACATATTCCTGTAAACGATTCGGTGTAGCTCTATTGGAAATTTGAAGTAGCCCTGTAGAAAGTCACACATCCTCTCCGAATTTTGAAACATATTCCTGTAGAAGATTCCGCATAACTATATTGGGAAATTTTAAAAACCCCTCTAAAAAGTCATAGATCTCCGAATTTCGAAGAATACTCCTGCAGATGATTTCGTACGACTCTATCGAAAATTCGAAGTACCACTGTAGAAAGTCACATATACCTCTCCGAATTTTAAAACATATTCCTGTAGATGATTCCTCATAACTGTCGGAAATTCGAGGTACCACCCCTGTAGAAAGGCACACATACCTCTCCGAATTTTAAAACATATTCCTGTAGATGATTCCGTATAACTATTCTTCACCTATAACTATTCCGTATAACCGTCTAACACGCAATTCTTTGCGTAAAAATCAAATTGAACTCCAAAATTGCCAGAAAGAAGTCGCGAGTCAGAACCATGTAGCAAAACTATAAATTTCGTAAAGATCATCTGAGTTCAGAAGCCATGCAAACATCTATAACCGAATGCTACGTGATGACTACCCAAACTAAGGTTGCTAAGAAGCTAATTAACTCTGCAATTAATAACCAATACTAGTAATCCGTAATATAGGGTGCGCATGCTAAAAATTTCAAGATTTTTGTGGTAATTTTCCAGGATATATTTCTTGATCCGCAACTAATTTTATAATTTTTCCCAGCGAACCTGGAGAAAAATTAAATATCTGAGGTATTCTGCCCATTTATGAATGAAAAATTCAACACTGTAATTATATTTCCTTAACTCATTGGCCATAATTGTTTCTGCAGATTTACCAATTGACTGGAAATGTCACTCGTTCAGAACATAGCGGCGCAGCAACATAAAACAATTCATTCCGAACACCTAGACGACGCAGTACTATCATTTTTCTTTTGGAACTGCTCAAAATCAACTAAAACTGTTTGCTAGTTTACGAATTTAGTTCAAAAAATGCAAACTTTGGGTGGTTGGGTAAGTCTGGGCTCGAGAAACCCTTTTGCAGCCTACTGGACCCCGACAATTAACACAGACAAAAGCTAAGCAAACTGAAACTGGTCGCAATAGTTTATATTACGTTTCAGGATCCAGCAAGCTAACCACCAAAACCACAGATAAAAATATTTATATAAAATACATAGAACACAAATAAAGCACACTTCTTTTAGTATCACCAGGTTAGCACACACCTATTGTTGCACTGGTAAGTTTGGTTCTAGTTGTCCTTCGGTCTAAGCCACTCAATGCTCTATGCAGATAGCTCTTTTGTTATTACTCTTTATTCGTTGAGGTTTAGGTTATTTAGTTCTATTACGTACTTTTCCTATGAGGTTGATGCCCCCGATGGCTGACAACTGCACGAATATATAACTGAGCATCTGAACCTCATTCCTTAGATTTACGCTAATACAGGTTATTTTTTAGTCGACAGCCCCCGATAGTTGGAGTGTCGCGTTAATTTCGGTGATAACTATTAAGAGTTAGGTTAGCTGATACTCTAATAAAGCTCTTGTGAGTTGATGCAACGGCCCCAATGGCTGACAACTGCACGATTATTTAATTAGCTGGGCCTAGTTCGTTAGAATTACACTAGTGCTGCCGTTATATTAAAGTAGCCACCCCGATGGCTAACGAACTGTGCTATATAAGAACTGACTAGTAGCGGTCGACTACTATTCAGTTATTCTCTCAAGTTCTCTGGCCCACGATGGCTGGCCAAGGGTAGCGAGTATGAATAAGGACAGCTCGATAGGGTATCCCCTTTCTCCCCGGGTTATCCTCAGGAAATTTCCTCGCAACTAGACTCCGTGGGGACAGCTCACTCGACACTAGGCTGATATTTAGAACTATTACTAACTACTGATTGCTAACAGGCAATCCCCCGTGCTATTCCGGTTAGTCCAAAGTGGGGGCTGGCATTTTCGGCTGCCCCCCGGCAAAACGGAGGTACACCCCGGCAAAAATTCGGGTACCCCGGCTCAAAGCTATCTGCTGAGAAAAATTAACATTAAACGCGACAAAATCCGGCAAAAAAATTGCCCCCCCGGCAGGTGAGCCGCCCCCCCCCCGGCTCATGCCGTCCGGCTATAATTTCCACAGTTTGGACTAGCCAGCTATTAACTATTTAGCATAGGATTTAATTAAGGAAATTTAGTATTGCTAGGGTTATTACTAATTAGGGTTAACATAAGTATTGAGGTTGGACGAAGAGTAAGAGTAAAGAAAACACAAAAGTATAATGATAACAACGAAATAATAAACGATTAATTTGCATACGAAATACAGTACGCGCACGCCTACGCTTCAATTGAAAATTAGACTTCCACATAAACTAGTTCTACGTCATGTCTTGCTTTCCATTAACTTAGCTACAACATACAAGCATAAATGTTGTTAATTTCGCGCTTTACTAATTTGAAAAATGGTGAAAACTTCCTGGAATTTTCTGCATAACTCAAATGCTCTAAAGTCAAGCAAACTCTGGCAGGAGTTCGAATATGGGACAATAAGACAATAATTAGATTGAGTACCTTTATAAGTCTGAATGATTGCGAATCCGAAAATAATTACATCTCAAAGTACATTAATTTGGCACCAAATAATGTAATGTTCAAAGCTATTGATTTGCTGCGTTTTTATCTGTACTAAATAAAACTGGATATAACTAGTGACCGCAAAGTTCAAAAAACGGTTTTACAATTACAGACCGCATACTCGTCGGGACGTCATTTCAGTTTTACGGATCATTCATTTTAGCACGCATCTTCAGTCTCATTAAAAACATTGAGACAGTGTTTGTCGAGATTATCACATAAATATCAATTTGTACTTGCTCACTAGTGTTCAGAACACTATGTAAAACTTTACCGTTCAGTTAATGGCTATATTAGCTCGCGTTCGCCGTAAGCCGGCAGCAGATTATTGATGAAGATCATGTGAAAACAACTGCAGTATGTGCCCAGCAAAATAGTTAAAAGTAGAGGTCGTTTTTTTCGGGGTGTTCAGTCTGATGGGCTTTGAGTTTTCGTGATTTGCGACGAGTCGATTTAAATCGGCTTGTAAAGAGGAAATCAGTTGTGAGCGGAGATTTCCAAGCATATTTTCATCCAACTTAGCTTGGCGCCAAAAATTTTGTTTCAAACTGGACTTATATTGGGTGTGCAATATTGTTTACAACTTAACAGTTTGCTCGCAAATTGGTTTTAGACCAAGTTTGAACGAATCGTATTATATGTTTTTCCACATTGTGAATAACAGTACTGCGTAAAAGCCGCAGTATCTTTTCATCAGTTCGATTTGGAACAAAATTTTGACGCGAAATTAACTTGGGCTAAACTTGCTCCTGACCGCCAGATTTAAAAAATACGTCCTCGTGAGGAAACGACCTGTAATATTCGTTTTCATTTGTAAAACGCAAAGAAAATTGAAATTTAACATCCCAAAACAAAACGACTTTTAAATTTTATCATTTTGGTGAGTACATCTTGCAGTAAGCTTTTTGAAGTACTAATTACGTCAAAATTTCACGCCTGACGAGTAGATGAAAACACACTTAGCCAGTTTTATATGAGGTTATTAAGCCAATACACCGAAAAAAAAAGAAATTACATGAAAAAACATTTGGCTTTACGCAAACCAAACTAATGTCAGGATTATTGTTGTTGAATTTAGCAGCACTTGAGAATCCTAGCTCGATATGTATTTATGCGCCAAAATACGAAAAATACACAAAAAATCGAAAGAGCTCTGAATTTGGCAAAATATTTTGATAATGGCAAAAGGCAGATTGTTTAAACAAGTTCAGATCTATTAAGTAAAAGTTATAAACCCTGTAATAACGTATATGAGTGATTTTAATGAAAGAAATTACATCAACATGCGCATATCATTTCCAAAGATCACTATTTTTCGTATTTCCAATAGAACAGTATAGATGACCATATTGTTGTCAAGTCTTCACAATTTTTAAGTGGGATCGTACATGCAATAAAACCAAGCGGTTCTTTTATATTATCCCTCCTGCCCGTGTTTGCCCAAAAATTATCAGATTCTAGAAATTTTGGCATTTTTGTGATCCTAGAGACCTCCCTGATCATCTCAACCAAAAAAAATGAATTTTTACAATTTTAGATTGAAATTGTAAACTTCATAAAATGCTATTTTAAAATCTGATAATTACTACCAAATTTTCAACTTACAACAATGACGATTTTATGTAAAGCTGGATGGAAGTGGAAATAAAAAGCAAGATGACAATATTGCCGGATGGGACTGAAATGAGTTGAAAAAGCTTCTGTCACAGTGTAAGCAACGTTTAGTCCAGTGAACCAGAAGTTCTAATATTTATACAAATGGGTTTTTGATAGCTCAATTCGTTGGCAAAGTTTTTATTCTGAACTACAATAAGACGCGCTAGTAGCTAAAACAAAAATCGTCAATTCACCTCTTATTTTGTGGTATCAAAATATGTTCCCGAAAAGTTAACCCGAGACAATGTTCCATATTGAACGGTAATATCTACCAAATTAAAATCTCACTCCTCAATCCTACTAAGACATGCACGCAAGCATTTTCAAGCGAAACCGAAAATGATATTATAGGCTTACACATGAGTAGTCAAAACAATCATTTTTATATATTGTATTTTCAAGTTGTACATAGCTAATGACGCGTTATAGTAAACTTCGTTTATGTAGTCTTTGTCATATTATGCAGAAAACGCATAAGAAGAATCACTAAAACAAAGGGAGTGAAATATAAGATCAGAAAACATAATGGTGAACAAGGGACCAGCTAATCATCAATTTCAAATTGTAAAACTATTAAAGCATGTTACGATGCTATTTGGAAGTCAACTTTCATTTGTACCACCGGAATTGTGGATGAAAAACTTATTTCAATACAATCAGACTACCAGACAGGCTGAGTTAGACCAAGGTTATTGAACCATGTTTGGTTGATTTTGGATAAATTCTTGCAAGGGAGTCACAAGAGGGGTGGGCTTTGGAGGCGGTCCCTCCCACTTTTTTAAACAAGCATGAAAAAATGAATTGAACGGGCTATATCGAAATGAATGTAAACAAACGGTTCCTCTAGTTTTTGCCGGATCCCTCCAGCCCCGAATTCTCGATTATAGCTTCTAAAGCCGAAACTAAGCCCTCGACAAGATTCAGCAGTACACAGTGACTGATCCATTTATCAAAATTTTGTAAACAGTGTATATTCTACCTATTGCTGCCAAACTGCAGCGCTTCACCGCGTACCCTATGTTTTAAATACTCCAAAAAGTCTACTAACTCTTAAAATTTATGATATTGGAACAGTAACTTTGTTTGTGCCGCTTGCTTTTATATCGTTAATATTTTCTCCCGTATTCTTCTAAATGTTTGCCTTGGTCGATTTTGCGATACAAATTCTCGTTTTGTGGATGGGGATAATTATAGCATTTTTTGTGTTTCGTGTGGACCAGCGATAGTTTTAATCTGACGCAACAAGGGATTTACTTATTCTAATTATTCTACATCCACAATATAAAGTACTAAATGTGCATATAATTTGTCATCTGTACCATGTATAACTTCTGTCATCTGTACGATGTATGATACCTCCTTTGTATGACCTTTTATGTGTCAAACGAGTCAGTACTGCTGTCATCATACATGCTTCGGCTTCAATTTCTCAGGGGCCAGCGGGGGTCTACGCTGGGGATGTTGTTTCGGAGTGGTAGAGGCTCTCGGAGAGAGGTCATAAAGAAGATGCTGAAAAAAGTTCACAACCTCCCCGCCGAGGACCCATTTTTGCCGATTATATTCATTTTTGATAATTGTGATCCTATTTTTACTAAAGTTTTCCGCTCGCCTTTGGCGCCAGGTGCTAGGAGGTTCCGTCGAGGGGGGGTGGGTAAACCACGGCTTTGGGGGAGGGGTAAGTCTTTGGCGAAGGGTAGCCTCCTGAACCGCCGTTCGGCACGTATGACCATCATGAACACCAAAGTTGCTTTTCCGTGACTTGAAAGTGAGCTGACATTATGTGCAGCGGAGCATAAAATTGAATTATATTGCCGCCTCAGTACTTCCAATCTTCGGTGCCATTCGAAATGGCACTGCAAACAGTCACGCGATTCAATACAGCGCTCTGAAATCGCTTTACAATTTGTACAGTACGTTAAAGACGAGCGAATTGTTTTATAATAAATAAAGTGAAGACTGCTTGCAAAATATGAACAAACATTTTTGTATACTTCAATATTTAGACTGCCAATGCACGTTCAGCGTCCGTTGTGAAGCAAGTTTCGTTGAGGTAGATGAGTGGTATTTACGGCAGTTTGTAAGGGCAGTCGGCATCACAACCGTCCATAAACCTGCGGTCCATATGGAACTTCTTCTAATACCCAATATTCAGTTACATCATCCGTACGAAAATTTTGATGCTGTTTATTTTTAGTCCCTTCCATAATTCAAGAATATAGATATACCTACACTCGCTGCACATAAATACAGTTGTTATTTCAATTTACAGATGTCTTGCAAGCTGTTCAAACCGGGAGGCCGACAAAACGTCGGTGGGGCGGTCTTCTACTATAATCACTTTGTATTAACCCCACCATTTATTTTTTCACGTTAGTGAGCAAAGTGGTTACGCCACCTCCAAAAGCCGCTCCCCTATTGCTCGTTCACAGAATAATGCGCCCATCTACTCGAAAATTTTTGTTACATACAACATGTCGTATGTACCTATGCTACTATAACAGAGTTTCGTACGACATGTCGTATGTACCTATGCTACTATAAAGTTTGATATTGTTGCCCCCTCCAGTTTGGTATTGGTGCCCCCTCCAGTTTGATACTAGTGCCCCCTCCAGTTTAATATTGGTACTCCCTCCACTTTGATATTGGTGCCCCCTCCAAGTTGATATTGGTGCCCCCTACAGTTTGATTTGGCCCCCTCCAGTTTGATATTGGTGTCCCATACTATTTTGATATTGGTGCCCCGTCCAATTTGATATCGGTAGCCCCCTCGAGTTTCATATTGGTGACCCTCCGGTTTGATATTGGCACCTCCGGCTTGATATTTGTGCCCCGTCCAGTTTGATATTGGTGCCCTCCTGCAGTTTCATATTGGTGCTGCACTCCAGTTTGATACTGGTGCGCCCTCCAGTTTGATATGGGTGCCCACTCCAGTCTACCCTTTGAGACACCCATAATTATAAATAGTGTTTTTGAGATATATTTCTTATATTATTAAGCTTTTCAACAAAGATATAAAAGGCTGTCTAAACATTGTGATGCGGTAAACCATCCGGAACTAAAATGTAGGCTATGCCATTATTGATATACTTAGCGAGCCTGAGCCTTAACCTAAGCTTTGGCACTTATGTAAGACATATACCAAGCCTAACCTTAGTAAGGAGGCTTCCACCCAACGAGTCCCTCCCACCTTGGTTCTAAGCTGTTCTTTTTGTAACGTTACAACCTAGCGCCTCGCAGGGTCACTTAGGCCAAACTATCAATAGATCGTAGGTGAGATTTACGGTTTCATTTTCAGCGGCAGGGCAACCATTCTTCAATGCATTTTTCTTCACATCTGAAGTAAAAAATTGGTGGAGGGTATATATGTGGTTAGCAACCGTATGCGTACGGATGTATTCTGTATATACGATAAGAAAAGCCAATGCGATTTTTTCATTTATTAGCACTTATGAATGCACATCCAAAAATTTTGAGAAATTGTAAAAATGCGAATATTTTGTAAAAAAAATCACAAATTAGCAAAAATTGTTGAAAATCCAATAAAAATAAAAAAAATTGCGCAGTAGAAAGAATTGCTTCTAAAATTTCGAAAATTTACCCCCTGATTTTCTACCTCCGAAACGCTATAATCGCTCCGTCAAATCATTGCCATACCCCTCCTCCCCTCGAGCCGACGAACCTTAGACACAAGTTGCAAATCGAACCAAGATTTTTTGAGGATTCAAAATTTTGATGCGAACATTATACGTGTAATTACTGCATTGATTGAACAACATATGTGTATCAAAGTTATAACATAAAGTCATGGTAGCGGATAACCCTGCTTTCAAATTGTTTATAGTGTCATGAATCATACAGGAATAGCTAAATTCTTCTGAAGTTAGCATATTAATGATTCACTGTTGGCATGTCATCAAACCAAACTTAGAAACAGACTGTTGCACGAAATCCTTATCACACTCCAACATATTATATATATAACTAATCATACATGCCAGAGATCCGAAGTACCAGGGGCGATAGCGGGTGCTTCTTGAGGGGGTGGGATAAGCCGATCGGCAGGGGAAGTCGTCAAGTGATAAATTTTTGAAATTTTTTGGGACTCAAAATTTATCTTGCTTTTTGCCAATTTTCCTCGAAGTTTGACAATTTTCCTCCTAATTTTGCTACTTTTTCCTGATTTTGCCATTTTTCTCCCAATTTTTGGCAATTTTCCTCCCAATTTTGCCAATTTTCGCTAATTTTTGCCAATTTTCCCTGATTTTTGCAAATTTTCACCCTAATTTTTGTCCGTCCATTTATCGATTTTATCTTTGGCGTTAGGGTGGGGTGGGGAGAGGTGCAGGAGGGGGAGAGGTGCAGGAGGGGTGGCGAAAGAGGGACAACTCAAGAAAAGGTTGAAAATGCGACGGGTCAACTTCCTAAGGACATTCGATGGGTCAACTCGGATCAGTTGATGGAGTTAGTTGGTATGATGGTATGATAATGTTGTCAGTATATCTATCATTTATATAAAACATTACAGAAAGCGGAGTTGGAAGTGTGTGGCCGACTGGCTGGTTGTGGGCGGTTGAATCAAATTGAACGTGTTGTATTATTATACTTAATCAAATTAGTAAAGTCTCTAAGTTGACCCTTTTGTGGGTTAACACTGAGTTCAAAAGCAGCTGTTTCATACCGAAGAGTCCAGGATTTCTTCCTGACATTAGTTGATGGAGTTAGTTGGTATGATGGTATGATAATGCTGTCTGTATATGTATCCTTTATATAAAACATTACAGAAGCCAGAGTTGGAAGTGTGTGGCTGGCTGGCTGGCTGGTTATGGGCGGTTGAATCAATTTGAATGTGTTGTATTTATATTATACTTCATCAAATTAGTCTGTCTAGGTTGACCCTTTTGTGGGTTAACACTGAGTTCAAACGCAGCTATTTCATACCGAATGAGTCCAGGATTTCTTCCTGACATTAGCTGATGAGGTTAGTTGGTATGATGGTATGATAATGCTGTCTGTATGTGTAAGGGCGGATCTAGGGGGCCCGGTCAGAACCAGAAAAGTTTGGCATCAAAATTATAACAAAATAAAATTTTAGAGCTTTCGACGAGAAGTAGTCCTCTGCAACCTTCAAGACGCAAGAATGTATTAAGAGCTTTCCAACTCTTACAGGTTTCCAAACATCAAATCGCTTTTGCAAATTTTTGCACATTGCCTGTAACAACGTGCACTGCGGAGCGTGCTTTCAGCGCTATGAAAATCCTAAAGAACTATCTAAGCAACAAAACTACAGATGAACGTTTGACGTCAGACATAGGGGTCATTTCACGAAACCATGTAATTAGTTGGGGGCTACATCGACACGTTTTGGCCCATAGCACCAGTCTTTTGGAAGGAAATTTAATGTCGCTATGAGATGTAGTAATAGCATGTCCGACAGTCATAATGAGGTGTGCTGGACCTCTCTACCCCTAACATAGCAGGAGCCAGAGGCCCTCAACCCGGGTTGGCCAAATGTAGCCAAAAACACATGCCCAAAATAAACGTTCGCCGTATCGCCAGCACATGATACATGTGTGTTTTTCATTTCACTGTGATCCTTTGGTATTTGCTAACTTTTCCGGAAAAACTTGGGAATAAGCATCGACACTGAAGCTGACGTCAAGCTTTCAAAAAAATTTTTCACATGTACCACCCCCCCGACCAAGGTCAGATCTGACAGCTTGCATACGCTGGTAAATAACGTTAAAGTGTACTAGCGCCAAAAATGCTATATAACGGTAATTGTAATCAGTACAGGTGTTATTGAAAAAACGAATGTCAGCGTCTGTCCATGTATTGTTTGATTATGAGGTCGAAGGTCATAAAGTGCCAAAAATTGGGTATGCAAAATGTAGCCCCCCTTCCGACCTGCCGAAAATGAAATTTAAAAAAGCCAAATTTTGCATACAGTTTTACAATAGGCCAGATAGAAACATAGTAACGCCCCACTAGAATCGATCCATGTATTAAAATTTTTTAATGGAAATGTAGCCCCCGACCTGACGTGTAGCCCCCCCCCCCGACCGCATGTATAATAAAAGAAACCGAAGGTCGCAGGAATCGTATTAAAATATAGGTTCATCATCATTGGACCATGATATGGGGCCGTGCTGTTAACTGGGTAGCTAGGGAATCCTTCTGCCTGCCCGCACATCTACCCTTCGCATTGTCCTTGGTATCATCACCTAAATGTATATAAGCTAATCGTACATCAATTGTGTTTGTTTTACAGCAGCAGCGTGTTAAAATAAATCTAGAATCTCTAGAAGTAGCCAAAGTTTCACGCAACGTATGTTGTAGGACCGTGTAGCCCCCCGAGTAACACATATCGGGGTGCCAATTTTTACAAGCCCTAAGGATCTGCCTGAAATTTTTTGTAGGACATCCCCCACTCATGGTTGGTTTGTGAGCATAAAATGGTATCTGAAGATGCTGTCTCCGTTGCGCTAAAAAACTTCTGCGACAGGCTTGTTCTAAATTGGTCGATTTTTAACCATAAAAGGGCCCTAGCTGCACCAAGTTTAGGTCGCAATCCTCCAAATGGCTTGACCGTGACCCTTTTGGTCCGACTTGCATACAAATAACCATTGTTCACGTGTCACTGCGTTACCCTACAGAATAATGATTTATCTCAGATTAAAATTTGAACCCCAGGGGTACCCTTTGCGGCCCCTGTAGCAGGTTTCAGGTAACTCGTTTTGTATAGACATCGATATTCGAAAAATTCAGGGTTTTTTATGTCAGAAGGGGTCTAGACACTGCACATACTAAAACGTTTCATTTTGTCTTCGAAAATGGTGTTTTAAACGTACATGGTTACGTGAAATGACCCATAGATCTCCGAATTTCGAAGAATACTCCTGCAGATGATTTCGTATGACTCTACCGAAAATTCGAAGTACCCCTGTAGAAAGTCACACATACCCTCCTGATTTTGGAACATATTCCTGTAATTAATTCGGTATAGCTCTATTATAAATTTGAAGTACCCCTGTAGAAAGTCACACATATATACCTCCGAATAACTGTCAGAAATTTGAGGTACCCCTGTAGAAAGTCACACATACCTCTTCGGATTTTGGAACATATTCCTGTAAAAAATTTCACATAACTGTCGGCAATTTGAGGTACCCCTGTAGAAAGTCACACATAGCTCTCCGAATTTTGAAACATAGTCCTGTAGAAGAAGCCGTACAACTATATTGCAAAATTTGAAAAACCCCTGTAAAAAATCAGACATAGGGGTCATTTCACGAAACCTTGAAATTAGTCGGGGGGCTACATCGACACGTTTTGGCCCACAGCACCAGTGTTTTGGAAGGAAATTTAATGTCGCTATGAGATGTAGTAATAGCATGTCCGACAGTCATAATGAGGTGTGCTGGACCTCTCTACCCCTAACATAGCAGGAGCCAGAGGCCGTCAACCCAGGTTGGCCAAATGAAGCCAAAAACACATATATACCCCACTATAAACGTTCGCCGTATCGCCAGCGCGTGATACATATGTGTGTTTTTCATTTGAATCTGATCTTTTGGAACTTGCTAATTTTTTCGGAAAACCTTGGGTATAAGCATCGACACTGAAGCTGACGCCAAGCTTTCAAAAAAATTTTTCACATGTACCACCCCCCCCCGACCAAGGTCAAATCTGACAGCTTGCATACGCTGGTAAATAACGTCAAAGTGTACTAGCGCCAAAAATGCTATATAACGGTAATTGTAATCAGTACAGGTGTTATTGAAAAAACAAATATCAGCGTCTATCCATGTGTTGTTTGATTATGAGGTCGAAGGTCATAAAGTGCCAAAAATTGGGTATGCAAAATGTAGCCCCCCCCCCGACCTGCCGAAGATGGAATTTAAAAAAGCCAAATTTTGCATACAGTTTTACAATAGGCCAGATAGAAACATAGTAACGCCCCACTAGAATCGACCCATGTATTAAAATTTTTTAATAGAAATGTAGCCCCCCGACCTGACGCGTAGCCCCCCCCCCGACCGCATATATAATAAAAGAAACCGAAGGTCGCAGGAATCGTATTAAAATATAGGTTCATCATCATTGGACCATGATATGGGGCCGTACTGTTAACTGGGTAGCTAGGGAATCCTTCTGCCTGCCCGCACATCTACCCTTCGCATTGTCCTTGGTATCATCACCTAAATGTAAGCTAATCGTACATCAATTGTGTTTGTTTTACAGCAGCAGCGTGTTAAAATAAATCTAGAATCTCTACAAGTAGCCAAAGTTTCACGCAACGTATGTTGTAGGACCGTGTAGCCCCCCATTCCCGACCTGAAGTGTAGCCCCCCCCCCGACTAACACATATCGGGGTGCCAATTTTTACAAGCCCTAAGGATCTGCCTGAAATTTTTTGTAGGACATCCACCCACTCATGGTTGGTTTGTGAGCATAAAATGGTATCTGAAGATGCTGTCTCCGTTGCGCTAAAAAAACTTCTGCGACAGGCTTGTTCTAAATTGGTCGATTTTTAACCATAAAAGGGCCCTAGCTGCACCAATTTTAGGTCACAATCCTCCAAATGGCTTGACCGTGACCCTTTTGGTCCGACTTGCATACAAACAGACCATGGTTCACGTGTCACTGCGTTACCCTACAGAATAATGATTTATCTCAGATTAAAATTTGAACCCCAGGGGTACCCTTTGCGGCCCCTGTAGCAGGTTTCAGGTAACTCGTTTTGTATAGACATCGATATTCGAAAAATTCAGTTTTTTATGTCAGAAGGGGTCTAGACACTGCACATACTAAAACGTTTCATTTTGTCTTCAAAAATGGTGTTTCAAACGTACATGGTTACGTGAAATGACCCATAGATCTCCGAATTTCGAAGAATACTCCTGCAGATGATTTTGTATGACTCTACCGAAAATTCGAAGTACCCCTGTAGAAAGTCACACATACCTCTCCTGATTTTGGAACATATTCCTGTAATTAATTCGGTATAGCTCTATTATAAATTTGAAGTACCCCTGTAGAAAGTCACACATATATATACCTCCGAATAACTGTCAGAAATTTGAGGTACCCCTGTAGAAAGTCACACATACCTCTTCGGATTTTGGAACATATTCCTGTAAAAAATTTCACATAACTGTCGGCAATTTGAGGTACCCCTGTAGAAAGTCACACATACCTCTCCGAATTTTGAAACATAGTCCTGTACAAGAAGCCGTACAACTATATATATTGCAAAATTTGAAAAACCCCTGTAAAAAATCAGACATAGGGGTCATTTCACGAAACCATGTAATTAGTCGGGGGGGCTACATCGACACGTTTTGGCCCACAGCACCAGTCTTTTGGAAGGAAATTTAATGTCGCTGTGAGATGTAGTAATAGCATGTCCGACGATCATAATGAGGTATGGTGGACCTCTGTACCCTTAACATAGCAGGAGCCAGAGGCCGTCAACCCAGGTTGGCCAAATGAAGCCAAAAACACATGCCCCATTATAAACGTTCGCCGTATCGCCAGCGCGTGATACATATGTGTGTTTTTCATTTGAATGTGATCCTTTGGTATTTGCTAATTTTTCCGGAAAAACTTGGGAATAAGCATCGACACTGAAGCTGACGTCAAGCTTTCAAAAAAATTTTTCACATGTACCACCCCCCCCGACCAAGGTCAAATCTGACAGCTTGCATACGCTGGTAAATAACGTTAAAGTGTACTAGCGCCAAAAATGCTATATAACGGTAATTGTAATCAGTACAGGTGTTATTGAAAAACAAATATCAGCGTCTATCCATGTGTTGTTTGATTATGAGGTCGAAGGTCATAAAGTGCCAAAAATTGGGTATGCAAAATGTAGCCCCCCCCGACCTGCCGAAGATGGAATTTAAAAAAGCCAAATTTTGCATACAGTATTACAATAGGCCAGATAGAAACATAGTAACGCCCCACTAGAATCGACCCATGTATTAAAATTTTTTAATGGAAATGTAGCCCCCCCCGACCGCATATATAATAAAAGAAACCGAAGGTCGCAGGAATCGTATTAAAATATAGGTTCATCATCATTGGACCATGATATGGGGCCGTGCTGTTAACTGGGTAGCTAGGGAATCCTTCTGCCTGCCCGCACATCTACCCTTCGCATTGTCCTTGGTATCATCACCTAAATGTAAGCTAATCGTACATCAATTGTGTTTGTTTTACAGCAGCAGCGTGTTAAAATAAATCTAGAATCTCTACAAGTAGCCAAAGTTTCACGCAACGTATGTTGTAGGACCGTGTAGCCCCCCATTCCCGACCTGAAGTGTAGCCCCCCCCCGACTAACACATATCGGGGTGCCAATTTTTACAAGCCCTAAGGATCTGCCTGAAATTTTTTGTAGGACATCCCCCACTCATGGTTGGTTTGTGAGCATAAAATGGTATCTGAAGATGCTGTCTCCGTTGCGCTAAAAAAACTTCTGCGACAGGCTTGTTCTAAATTGGTCGATTTTTAACCATAAAAGGGCCCTAGCTGCACCAATTTTAGGTCGCAATCCTCCAAATGGCTTGACCGTGACCCTTTTGGTCCGACTTGCATACAAACAGACCATGGTTCACGTGTCACTGCGTTACCCTACAGAATAATGATTTATCTCAGATTAAAATTTGAACCCCAGGGGTACCCTTTGCGGCCCCTGTAGCAGGTTTCAGGTAACTCGTTTTGTATAGACATCGATATTCGAAAAATTCAGGGCTTTTTTATGTCAGAAGGGGTCTAGACACTGCACATACTAAAACGTTTCATTTTGTCTTCAAAAATGGTGTTTCAAACGTACATGGTTACGTGAAATGACCCATAAATCTCCGAATTTCGAAGAATACTCCTACAGATGATTTCGTATGACTCTACCGAAAATTCGAAGTACCCCTGTAGAAAGTCACACATACCTCTCCTGATTTTGGAACATATTCCTGTAATTAATTCGGTATAGCTCTATTATAAATTTGAAGTACCCCTGTAGAAAGTCACACATATATATATATAGCTCCGAATAACTGTCAGAAATTTGAGGTACCCCTGTAGAAAGTCACACATACCTCTTCGGATTTTGGAACATATTCCTGTAAAAAATTTCACATAACTGTCGGCAATTTGAGGTACCCCTGTAGAAAGTCACACATACCTCTCCGAATTTTGAAACATAGTCCTGTACAAGAAGCCGTACAACTATATATATTGCAAAATTTGAAAAACCCCTGTAAAAAATCAGACATAGGGGTCATTTCACGAAACCCGGAAAAAAAGGGGGGGGGGGGGGGACACGGCGCCACCCGGCCGCACAGCTCGGGAGGAAAGAAGAAAACGAAAGTAGGGGGGTGAAGAAAGTAAATGCGACGCGTACGAAAAAAAGGAGGGCGGGTCTACCGTCGCCCCACATAGCGGGGGCGGGGGGCCGCCCAGACAACCTAGGCGGAACAAACCAAGAAAAAAACCCCCCCCACCGTTCGCCGTATCGCCAGCGCGTGATACATATGTGTGTTTTTCATTTGAATGTGATCCTTTGGTATTTGCTAATTTTTCCGGAAAAACTTGGGAATAACCATCGACACTGAAGCTGACGTCAAGCTTTCAAAAAAAATTTTCACATGTACCGCCCCCCCTCCGACCAAGGTCAAATCTGACAGCTTGCATACGCTGGTAAATAACGTCAAAGTGTACTAGCGCCAAAAATGCTATATAACGGTAATTGTAATCAGTACAGGTGTTATTGAAAAAACAAATATCAGCGTCTATCCATGTGTTGTTTGATTATGAGGTCGAAGGTCATAAAGTGCCAAA
>JASANE010004575.1:0-34635 GCA_030248225.1 Trileptium ribeirensis
TATTGCTCAAAAGTACACAAATTAGGGAGGAAATAACGTGATTGTTGTAAGCACTAGCTATGTAATTTATTTTGGTAATTTCTTTATCAAAATATTGATCTCATGAATTAACCATTACCTACATTCGATAGAAGGAAAATCATACAAATGTAGTAAACTATTATATACTATGTATGTATCATATCGCTTTAACATGATGCTTACCCTTGCCTACAATGTAACATGGCTTATCTTTGAATCTACTAACTGGGTTTTGCCCTAATTATAAGGGATGCTAATTTATTACTTTGTATATAAAACTGACGGTAATAACACATATTTGCAGTAACTTCCTTAATAGCCATTTCGGCCTATGTCAGCGAACAAAGAAAGAAGAGGTAAATCAACAGTTAAAATGTTTTAATATAAAATAAAAGAATATTGAATTTAATAACAAATTCCTACATTAATAATTATTAAATACTATACATATATAATTATTGAAAGGATTTTTGAGCTGATATATATAACAATATACTGAAAAGTTGATAAAATTCCTATTACAAAAACTAAAGAACCTGTTGTAAAATGGTTTGAAATTCAAAGTCGTCCTTTTTATTATATGTATTTTATGGATCGTTTCACTCGATTTCTATGGAACCTACGTTTTAAACTTTAATATTTTCAAATAGTTTGGGGGTAATTGGGATATTGTCACTCGAGGCGTTTAGTATTAGCAAGATTGCATTTGGGAAAAGTGCTTTTATAAGCGACTACCGGTTCAACCGCAGCCACCTCTCAAAACAGGGGGAGGTCCGGCCGATCGGCCCTACAAAATGAGGTGGAAAGGCCTGAACCACCGCCCCTTACAAAACGAAGTTAATTAGCTATGTTCAAGATGTAAGAATTGAATCCAGGTTAATCATCATTTACAATAAGATACGTGCGCATTGTCCTAGTTATGTCACGCGTTCAAATGGGCTAGCTACTATGTCACGCATACAGTCCAGGTCGACTATTAAAATTTTGAATAGTCTAGCTAGGCTATGCATTTTTGTCATCAAGTGTCGAGCCGTACTGTGCTTTTGTGACGAGGCGTTCAGCTTAGCCCTATACCAAGCCAGAGACTATTTAGTCCGCGAACATTACGTTTTATTACACGTATCTAAAAAATGCCCCAAAAGCAGCATACATCTTAAAACGTCAATTGTATATATTAAAACAAATATATAACTTAGAATTAATGTGAAAATACTATAGAACAGAATGCTATTACACTAAGCACAATACTAAAAATTGCTTAATTGACAGTTCAGCCGGACGCTCCGTTTGTCACGCAGAGTCTAGCTAAGCTCCCTGTTTGTCACATTAAGACTAGCTAAGCTATAAACATGTACGTACCATAGTAGTCCAGCTAAGCTATAGTTCACCCGAACTAGTTGAGTTGAACTCGTGACATAATTTGGCACTGGCGCACTCATCGTAAATGATGCATTAGGCTAGACGTAGTTTGCAATGTATACAGGTAACAAATTTGACTTGAGTGGTTACAGAATAAATTTGCTATCTATTCGCCGCCACAAAGTGTTACATTACTGGTTTGCATTTCTGCTAGGCAGGCAGTAAAACGGAAACCTTCGTCAGTTGCCGGATACCGAAAAATTCCTAGTCGTTCTGACTCGGTTTTATAAAAGGCAACTGAAAATTTACGAGTGTAATAAATTGTTGAAGTTGAGTAAGAATCTGAAGAAATGTAACCCTATTTTGAAATCCACCCTGCAAAAAATCCTAAGATAACCTAAAATATCTTATATACCTTGCAGAATTGTTAAAATTTTTCAATTTTCAATTTAAAATCCGTTTTGAGCTAAATCCTTAAATAGCCATGTAGCAAACCAAATATGTTATAAAGCCTTATTTGCTCACCAAAGTCAGCTTGGTTTGACTCAGATATCCACTACGATCATCGATATACAATAATGTAATTTTTTCGTTCTGGCCCAATCGCGTCCCGACCTTTGGTCCGCTTTTTGGGGAGGTGACGAAGTTGAACTTCGTCTCGAACTAAAGGGCACAAATATAGATTTCAAGCTTTCAAATGTAAAGTCAAAGCTGAGCTAGATTTCAACAAGCAAGCATGAAAGGCGATACGATGTTTGCTCACAAAGCAACGCCCCCTGTCGGCAACCCCACACCAAACCATGACAAAAGCTTTGGGTAAATTATGGATCGTTTCAGTATGTCCATTCTTGCTGTTAAGAAATATTGCCGAAAACCATGATTCAGTCAAGCACAGGAACGGCAAAACTATGGGTTATTTATATTTCTTAATTTATGAAGACATTTAATGTGATTAAACTTAAGGTGACCCAGGTAACTATACTATTTTACGATACCGGATGTGGAATTCACAACCATTGCTACGAAACAAGTAGGAAATTCGATTGCGTTCACTGGTAACTCAAACTTAAATATTTACAATGACAGTTCAGTAAACATTCTATAGCTGTAAAATTAGATTCAGCTCTATTCGCGAAAAAATTTAATGCAACTGTGGCATCATAAAAGAAACGGTCCTATTATTTATCAATTAGTGGCCGGGAACAATCCTTGTTAATTAAGGTGCGACAAAATTTAGCTCGCGAACAGATGTAATGTTCGCGAACAAAACGTAGCTTTTTCGACCGTCTAGATTCTAACTCAATTTAAAAAAACAAAATTGTATGGTGAGGGGTCATCTTAAGTGGTTGCGCATTATTTTTGTCATACAATCAAAAATAGTGCGTAAACAACGTCGCGCCTAAAGGTGACATGGACCAGATTTAGGGAGGCAGACTTCTCATTGAGGCAAAGGTTTCGATCCATTGAGTCCAGCTCCTACAGATTTCATACAAGTCGCCTCCACGTTGACCCGATTAGAAAGACTTGGTAATTGTGGTGCTATGTGGGTCAGGTTTCCGTTGCGCCGTCAGAAAAGTGTTCGACCGATGAAACAGAAGAGATTTCATACGCTGTCTAGTTATACGAATCATGATTTGAATTTATTGATAGCCGTTTATCGGGTTTTATTAAACCGTGGACATTTTTGAACCAGAGGAGGCCTCTTATGTATATAGCTGCTCATTCAAAAATTGCTAGCTATGTAATTATATAACTTTACAGAAGATCAACTACAAGCGACAACAAAGATGACCTCGAAGAGCGATCACGGTCGATTAATGTCCATACTTATGTTTCGAAATTCGGGTAAAATCATGTCACGACTAATGCAACGAAACGTTCGCCGAAGCTGTGGAGACCGGAGAGAGAATCTCAGAGGCGCGGCTGAACAAAATCGAAAAAATAAATTTTAGTCAAAGCATCGAATATTTTAAATTGAAAATTGAAAAACTTTAACAATTCTGCAAGGTATATAAGATATTTTAGGTTATCTTAGGACTTTTTGCAGGTCGAATTTCAAAATAGGGTTACATTTATTCAGATTCTTACTCAACTTCGACAATTATACACTCGTAAATTTTCAGTTGCCTTTTATAAAACCAGTCAGAACGACTAGGAATTTTTTGGGTGTTTCCGGCAACTGACGAAGGTTTCCGTTTTACTGCCTGCCTAGCAGAAATGCAAACCAGTAATGTAACACTTTGTGGCGGCGAATAGATAGCAAATTTATTCTGTAACCACTCAAGTCAAATTTGTTACCTGTATACATTGCAAACTACGTCTAGCCTAATGCATCATTTACGATAAGATGCATGCGCCAGGGTCAAATTATGTCACGCGTCCAACTCAACTAGTTCGGGTGGACTATAGCTTAGCTGGACTACTATGGTCCATTTTGATAGCTTAGCTAGTCTTAATGTGACAATCATGGAGCTTAGCTAGACTCTGCGTGACACACGGAGCGTCCGGCTGAACTGTCTATTGAGAAATTTTATTTAGTGTTGTGCTTAGTGTAATAGCATGTTGTTCTCTAGTATTTTCACATTAATTCTAAGTTATATATTTGTTTTAACATATACAATTAACGTTTCAAGCAATATGCCGCCTTTGAAGACTTTTAGAAACGTGTAGGAAAGCGTAATGTTCGCGGACTAAATAGTCTCTGGCTTAAGATATAAGGCTCAGCTGAACGCTTCGTGACAAAAGCACAGTCCGGCTCGACACTCGATGACAAATTCATAGCCTAGCTAGGCTATTCAAAATTTAAATAGTCGAGCTGAACTGTCTGCGTGACATAGTAGCTAACCCATTTGAAGGCGTGACATAATTAGGATCATGCGCACGCATCTTATTGTAAATGATGATTAACCTGGATTCAATTCTTACATCTTGAACATAGCTAATTAACTTCGTTTTGTAAGGGGCGGTGGCTAGGCCTTCCGCCTCATTTTGTAGGGGGAATAGGCCGGACCTCCCCCTGTTTTGAGAGGTGGCTGCGGTTAAACCGGTAGTCGCTTATAAAAGCACTTTTCCCAAATGCAATCTTGCTAATACTAAACGCCTCGAGTGACAATATCCCAATTACCCCCAAACTATTTGAAAATATTAAAGTTTAAAACGTAAGTTCCATAGAAATCGAGTGAAACGATCCATAAAATACATATAATAAAAGGACGACTTTGAATTTCAAACCATTTTACAACAGGTTCTTTAGTTTTTGTAATAGGAATTTTATCAACTTTTCAGTATATTGTTATATATATCAGCTCAAAATCTTTCAATAATTATATATGTATAGTATTTAATAATTATTAATGTAGGAATTTGTTATTAAATTCAATATTCTTTATTTTATATTAAAACATTTTAACTGTTGATTTACCTATTCTCTTTGTTCGCTGACATAGGCCGAAATGGCTATTAAGGAAGTTACTGCAAATATGTGTTATTACCGTAGGGTTTATCCAAAGTAATAAAATAGCAGGCATTATAATTCGGCAAAACGCGGGTTTCAACTCAAAGATGAGCCATGTTACATTGTAGGCAAGGGTAAGTATCATGTTGCGAATCATACATACATAGTATATAATAGTTTTCTACATTTTATAAAATTCCCTATCGAATGTACAAAATCGGTCATACAAAATATCGATATTTTGATAAAGAAATTACCAAAATAAATTACATAGCTAGTGCTTACAACAATCACGTTATTTCCTACGTAATTTGTGTACTTTTTGTTGCAACTCTAATATTCATCATCAAACAGTCGATGTATTTGGCTAATATTTTTTCCTATTAAGTGTTTTTTAATGTTATGAGTGTCCGACTACATTATTTTATGCATATATATCAGGCTTTTCAGTAGAATGCTTAAGCAAAACCGTGTGTCATACGAATATCCGCCATTTGTGTGCTATTATCATTTGTAGCTAAGTTGTAAGGTAACCTATTAATCTCAAACTTTGGCGGTATATGTAAGCTTAAGTGACTAGACGGGAGTACCATAGAGTTTGTACGAAGAAAGACACCCGCGCAAACTTAAATTTTAGTTCCATGTCTAAGCAAATTTCGTTAGGTCTTTTTGGTTATAGCTCCAACCCCGATAAAATCTCAATAAATGTATAATTTTATGCGCCATTCCAACCGCATTGACATGAATTCGAGCTGAGTATCAAAAGTAGCTCCATTTGTCCAGGGTTTAAGAAGCTATGCTCATATTACTAGTGAAGCTCGCTTGCGAGCCAGAATTCGAGTGGTGAGAACAATCCCCAGAAGTCTGTTGTAGAAAGCACACACAAACAAAGCCTACACACAGCACAATACGCAGGTGCAGAATTATATAAACCGTGAGTGATGAGTCATAGTTACGCCCGCCTCGTTTGATAGTCAACGTATACAGTAGACAAAACATCATACAACGAGTACAAAAACAATGAACTAACAATTTAATAATTCAACAAAACCCTAATTGACCGTGAAAAGAACGTTAAAGAATTCAAACCGACAGACACTTGAGAAAAATCTCATTTTTCATACCAAGTATGAAGCAGAAGTGTGAAAAATATTTGCCACACAATGTTTTTGACACTCGCAATCAGCTTGTTGGCCCAGAAAACCCCATATCCGACACTAAAACCAACAATAAGCACACATTTAGGTGCATTTCCCACGACTTTTCACCAAATATGAAATTTGGCGCCAACTCTAAGCTTATAGACTCCTGATTGGGAAGTAATTGAAAAACTTGTTATATATCATTGGAAAGCCCTGGTAAAGCTACATAAAATAGGCCTATTAGTTTGCGGATACCTCGTGTGCTTATTGAGAAAAGTCGCAAAAACTGGAGAGGGTGCCCGAAAAATGGGCCAAAATGACGTCATTTTGCCCCATAACTTTTCCCACGGCAAAAAAAATCAAAAATAGGGCTCCGCCACTACACCTAAATCCAACATTGCGGTTCGAATGAGCTATCTTGCATCAAAATCCGCCCAAACGGTTATCGAGATCCAGGTGCGACAGACAGACACACACAGACAGGACCTCCTCAACCCCCCTCCCCAGCCAAAATTGAAAATTCTCGTTCCACTAGAATTCAAATTTCTACCAAATTGTTTTTTCGAGATTTTTAAGTATTTAAAAAGGGCCGTCAAAAGATTGAAGCTTTTGTCATAATGGTTATCACGAAAATGGAATTGGGTCGGATGGTATCAAAATTAATATGGTGATTCTACAAAATTGACCCTTCTCGGAGTACATATAACCCAAAAGACACATTTTATTACTACAGATTATATAACCCTTAAAACTGATCCAGTTTGGACCACATGTTCGTAGTGCATATAATTATTTGTGTTCTTGAAGCAACGTGACATCATTAATGCTGCTCTAGTTTCATTGCTGTTCGTATAAAATTGTAATAAATAAATAAAATCAAATTAATACTACTAATTAAACCACGACCTCAGCCCAACATCTAGTTTTTAAATAAATTTCTTTCAAAGCCTCGGAATATTTGGCTTATATACATTGCGCCGTTACAGAATAAAGCGTCGGCTCAAAAAATTGTATTACAAACGATGTGTCGTTCATAGGTTATTACAACGATCGATCGGCCGTATATATATATATATTATAGGTTATAGACAACAACGCGTCTATAAATTTTGTTACAAACGATTCGTCGTCCGTAAACGAATATTACTAACGACGAAGATGTGAGCATTCATGTTCCCGTATCTACCACATGTTTTGCACCTGCTTTTTAGGTCTGTGAATAGATATATTTTGCTTAACTATGCGTTTTTTATATTAAGTGGTGTTCTACCAACTTAATAATTCAATTTATTGTTTTTCCCTTTCAATCTGGCCTCGTTTCCACGAGGCTGAAGCTTCCTCCGACGATGGTACAGAGAAGCATCGACCGGACGAAAATTACTGAAGAGACATTTCATTTCTGTACCTGTGGAGGAAGAAGGTACATATATGCTGACATCGAAACAAGAGCGACGTTTTTAGCTCGTCGAACTGAATCGATTGGTACCAAAATTTTATCTGTACCTTTAAAATTGACGAAATTCCTGCTCGGGGGGGATAACCGAAAAGACCCTATAAATCGCTATATAGGTATAACCGATACCTATGAAAGTTACTTTTTGCGCGAGGTTTCAAAAAACCATGCAGTGTTCTTGCGGGCGTAGTTAGTAGGGACCTTTGGAAAACTGTCTATATGTTCTTGAACAAAAAAGCGTTGTTCTATATAGAGAAAGCGTGTCCAACCTCCCTAACCATCTTTGCACGTGGCCCCAGAACCACTACGTTTTTGAAGCCAAACAATAACGAATGTACTTTTCAAAATGTGAAAAAATTTTGCAGGACTTAGCTTTATTGCCTTTGGAGTCGATGGATAGCGCAAGATATAGCCGCGACCCACAGGTTCGTCAGTAGGGTGTCGTGCTATCGTCACATTGGCACAAATGAAAAATCGCTTATCATTTAGGTCATAAAAATCACGGAAAATTATATCGCGACGCCTTTCGGGTATACGTGAATGACAGTCCTACGGGCACTTAATACAATAGTTGACTGGGTTAAGTGCCATGGGACCACCTTGTTGCCGCGGCTGGTATACTGCAAGCCGGTAGTCCGACATTCTTTACGTTTCCAGTTGGTCGAAAACGCCTTGCCGATTCTACCACCTCGTCGATGATAGTAGGCAGGTTGAAATGCTCGTTCTGAAACGCTGCTTGCTCACAAGCAGCTCAAGCTTCTTCGACGATAGAATTACCGTTACTCGAAACGGACAGGTCGGCATCCTGACCCACCTATCAAGTAAAAAATAAACATGTTTCGAGAACGTTTAGAGAAATGCGCGCATAATTCATTTATATTCATTCAAAAAAGTTTTAAATACTATTAAGTATAGTCGTATTACCTGCATTTAAACTTAAATAGCTCTATTTTAGCAGCAAATGTTTCAGACTGCGATGCGACTTTATGCCAAACGAATTTGGTTACAACTCTGAGTTGGAGTTATAAAACGGTGTGCACTGTTCACTAACAATCCTTCGAGCTTCCCTTTGCATTTACAGCGTATGGCCAAGTATAAACAAAAACTAAAATGTGTATGTAGATTTAAATTAAAACGGGATGAATGCTTACAAAATACGACGGCACAATGGACAACCCGTGTCACTTCACTACGTTAATTCGCAATATTTAATATGAAACATTGTTGAATTTGCCAGTCCAAATACATCTATAAAATTGAACAGTAGACTCGTACTTACTAAAAAATGAAATAGAAAATTAGTCTTTAGTAAAATCTTTAGCAAATTACTCTTTTAGTAAACGACAAAAACCAATAACTTTATTTCCAACAACAACAAATCACAATGCAAAACGGGCAAATATCATAACAGCATAAAAGGTTTTAACAATAATAATAATTATTGTATATTGAAAAATTTCGACATTGTTATAAACGAAGAGCCCAATATATTTATTTGATAATTCCCTATGAATCAACCGCATCGTCTCCCTTTACAGTGTTTCGCGTGTACACGAGTTGTGAGCCATGGCATACCATCCGCTTGATAAGCCCTAAAGCACATTATTACAATATACAAGCTGAGCCAACGTGTGTTAATACTTAATACCAGAATAACCTTCAATTTAAATACCCCGGAATTTGCCGTGGGTATATCTTTACCTCGGCTTATGGATTTTTCCTATGTGCGGCAGAGATGTCATCGAAAGACCCCTTCATCAGATGAACAAATTCCAAGTCTGTTCGTAAATAAACCCGTTTTAGTCGTAAAAGTACATAAATACTAACCTCACTTCCCGACTAACTATTCCAAACATTATAAACCTTATAATCATAATTGCATAATTTTATTTATCCTATATTTCTGGCATTCATGCTGCTGTTTACAAGGCAATAATGTACTTAACTGGATCCTAAAATTTTTAAGGATGCGGAAAACATTTAAAGCAGTTGCTCAAAAATAACTAGGCATTATTTAGCGGCCTTTGGTGACAGGCAGTCCGTTATAGATTTACTGCAGCTATGCTCATCAATAATTGCCAAATGATCTTCAGGGTAACCGCGAGCTTCAAATACCCAAATTTGGGGAGATATAAATTTGAATGTATGGCTAAATTTAAAGAGATTTAAGGATAATTTCCGCTAAATTTGACGATGTCATTATTCAATATACACGACGAAGTACAATAGTTGATACAACACCGGTTTGGTCAGGCTAAAACTAAATACAAAATGAGAAAATTTCATTGAATTTAACGACTTAACAGATAGTTTTCTACTACATACTAAGCGCCTCGGTCGGCGAATTTCCAACTACCGTCAAAATTGAACTATAGCAATTTAAAGAAAAACTATAAGCAAAAAAACTATTAGATCTTGGCGCCTAGGTGCGTAAAAAAATTATATCACTATAATAAACTCCACTAAAATAAATAAATAATATCTAAAATAGATTATAAGTTAAAATTTTTTGGGGTTTAAAGGTCGAAAACATTTAACATTTTTATACTACGCTTTTGACATCTGAGGATTTGCTGTTTGCGAAAATTTGTGAGCGCGGCGGCCATAGTACATCGTTGATGAAACAGCTAACGTCGCATAATATGGTTCTTGTATCGTCTAGATACAACTAAAAGCATTTTACAATAATAATTGGAACACACGACACCGGAACGCAGTTGAAAGTGACGTAATATACATATTAATGGCTAGCACATATAAATGGACTTATGGCTTCAATCCAAATCGCAGCTAAAATATACAACCTAGGGCTAGCTTAGATTTGGTGAGCAGCTCTGTGAGACCAGGCTTGGCCAAACTCACAACAACCTAGTTCCAGCTTATATATGGCAAGCAACTCTTTGAGACCAGCCTTGGCCAAACTCACAACAACCTAGTTCCACTTTACCTTTGGCGGGCAGTTCTTTGAGACCAGCCTTGGCCAAACTCACAACAACCTAGTGCCAGTTTGCCTTGGGCGCGCAGCTCTTTGAGACCAGCCTTGGCCAAACTTACAACAACCTAGTGCCAGTTTACATTTGGCGGGCAGCTCTTTGAGACCAGCCTTGGCCAAACTCACAACAACCTACTGCTAGTTTACATTTGGCGGGCAGCTCTTTGAGACCAGCCTTGGCCAAACCCACAACAACCTAGTGCCAGTTTGCCTTTGGTGTGCAGCTCTTTGAGACCAGCCTTGGCCAAACTCACAACAACCTAGTGCCAATTTACCTTTGGCGCACAGTTCTTTGAGACCAGGCTTGGCCCCAAACTCACAACAGCCTAGTTACAGCTTATTTATGGCGAGCAGCTCTTTGAGACCAGCCTTGGCCAAACTCAAAACAACCTAGTTCCAGCTTACCTTTGGCGAGCAGCTCTTTGAGACCAGCCTTGGCCAAACTCACACGAACCTTGAGTCTCTCGCTAACAACCGACGGTGTTATTAGCTTGTACATTACGACTTCTTTGTAGAGCTAAAATTAGAATAATTTAGTTCCACAAATACTAGAAGATACTGATGTAAATTCACAGTACCCCCCCCCCATAAAAAACCCCGGTTGTTCAGTATCGACGCGACCACTAGTACATCTTACGGCCAACGCGACCGAACGTCTAGAGAATAACGATCATGTTTGGAAAGTACTGCAAACCAACGAGTGAGTTCAAAAGAAAAATAACAAAATTTTCATGTTTCAAGATGTCTCAGTTTTTTCAATAAGGTCACTCAAACTTAATATGGTAGCATTATTCAAAATAATAAATTGATATAAGTTTGCTTACATTCTAAATAAACATTTAAAAACGTGTATATTTAATGTTTGAATATCTTTTTATAGAAATACAATTAATACTTTCATTTTACATAAACGCGGTAGTTAGAATTGGCAAAATTATTAGAACACAAAACTTTAACAAGACGCGTGCCGTTAGCGGTACTTTCTAACATGAAACTAAATAGATAAAACATAATAAAAAAATAGCATTAAACTGGAATATACTTATAGAATGAACCCACTGAACATCCTATTTGGTTACTTTGTGAACATTCCCTGAACAATTTCTGGTCAGTAGGATACGGTAAAAACTATTTTCTCATCGCGAACATCAAATTTGTATGAGAATAATTTCGTCGGATTTGAATTGAAACGCTTTTGTTAGTGAACAATGATTGATTAACAGGACCATTTAGTTTATAACATCACAGTTACATTAAATTTGTTCGCGAACAAAGACAAATTGTAATCCAAAGCTAGGACACGTTTACTGAGCTTTCGATAACTATACAAAAATAGCCAATTAGGGGCTACAATGAACCGAATCGAATTTAGTATTTGTCACATAAGGAATGATGTGGATTCCAAAATGATTAAGTTCAGGCGCGCAATATATTGGCTCAAAGCCATCCAATTCAGCGGGTATGAACAGTAATTTGGCAGTATATAAGCGTTCAGCGTAGTGTCATATTATGCCACGAAAATAATATAACTAGTATTTATACGTATTTTTGACACCTTTTGTGCGATTACCGGATAGTTACCAGCCGAAAGGTTTCAACAAGACGGAGCGGCAACCCGCAATCCGTCGCGCCGACACACAAAAGGTGACCGCCGATCCGTAAACTCAGGCTCTCCGGCTCCGAGTATTTTACACATGAACTAATATATTGGACAATTATTTCCCCTCACATCTGTTCGTGACTTGATATGGCAGTATATATCGTGCATTATGTGTAGTTTGCACGGTTCGGTATAATATTGTTTATGTAACCTAGAATACTTAATGCAGTAGTAATAGTAAACATCTATGCAATGCATATACCATTATATAATATGATTGGAACAGAGGGAGCATTTTTCAATATTAAAAAAATTTCCCTCCCTCAATTTGAGTCGACGAGCCCCCGACATTAGCGATGGGTCCCAACAGAATGCCGTATAAAATTTTGCCCCAAAAATCGAACAATAATAACGCGATGTGGTAAAGCATATTAAAAATCTATCAAAACTGACTATTTTTGCACAAATCTAAACTACCACGACCTATCTATATAATACAATATTTTTGACAGTTTCAGTACCATTATTATATTTGTGTTAATGTTTAGTATTTTTTGCTTATTACTTACAGTTGATTCCAGTCAAAGCCGAATTTGCCGAGCTGTGTGCTTCCACATCGACCAGGAAGAACCTAAATTCAGTTCCCCAGAAATAGCTACCCTTCAGACAGTTGTTTACTTAATTCAGCAATGACTATATCTATAATTCGCCGGAAAAAGCGCCGCAAATGTGACAAAGCGAGATTGCACTGAAAAGAATTTTCAATCTGTGACAATCCAGTTCCACTACTATAATTTCATTGCAGGCATTTAAATATGTGACCAAGGGTAAATATGCTGTTCTTATGTAAGAATAAACATATCATACGTGTCTTTTAAATACTTGCCTTGTCATACGTGGCTTGATCAAACAGAACCATATTGTTGAGCTTGTCACGAACTTTGCCTTTTGACCACTTCTTCTTTTTTGCCTAAAAATATAAAGTCACAAAAATGTAAATTTTCGAATCGCAACTTTCACCCAGATAACAGGCTGTGGCAAGAGACTGCAAGCATTCCGCCACAACAAACGCCTTCGTAACGTAATGATGTCAGCGGCTTAGATGTCTACATATAATACCATAATAATGTCAAAAAGAACGAGAATAGCAAAAAAATAACTTTGGACCCAAGTCCCTTACTGCAACCTGAATGGCGATCAAACCAATCTTGAAAGCGCAAATAGTTCGTTTCCATAAGCGAAGCCGATGACATTCCAAAACTCATATTTACGGTTTAAACTGCAATAAAATGCAGCATTATACATCGATATAAATGGCGTCCTAGTTTTTACATAATGTAAGGTACAATGTCTACAATCTCAGTAAAAATATATAGTATTTCATAAGGTAAATAAAATATTTAATAGTTCTGAAATGCAATGCTAGTTGGATATTAGATTTTTACGTATCTACATAGTTACAATCACTAGTTGTTGTGAAACATTGCTGATATCAAAATGTTGCATTTTAGAATATGGAAATCTAGAAATGCTATAATTACACGAAATTTTCATCATATTGTCATGTACGTGTGGGTTTGTTAACAACCAGTGCACGATTATGGTACAAAAAGTACATCGGGGTATTGGCCTCCTACAAGCGGCACCAGGCAATACAAAATAACCTCGAAAGATGCTAGCTTTAGCCGGCACTACACGAATGGCTCAATCCGTGAAAACCTTAAGATTAATTAGAATTATTTGACCTTGTGGACTCGGTAACTTATGCAACGTCATGTCAATGCAATGATCTAAAGTATGAATTTCCTGAACAATTCCGATGTCATTGTCAGATTTCTTGTTTAGAGTGGTGAAGCAAATTATACAACACCGTCAAACGCACTTTTCAATGAATGGAGATAGCTGTACGGATTGCAGTTGTACTCCACCAACCAAGTAACATTTAGGACAACGACGTTAAACATTAATGCTACAAATAGTATCCGTTTCGGTTGAGCGCATGAGCGATCCATTTTTCACAGTCGGGCGGGTTTAATAAAATAGGTAAAAATCAGTCGGCAGCGTATAAATATTTGTAGATCAAACTGAATACAATTGGGTTAGAACCACTAGTAATGCCATAATTATACGATATGGGACCACTTTTAATTTATGTGCTATTTCTTCAACATTGCAGGCTTAGAACAATAGCACAGTGTCGTTTTGTTCATCTTTTATCACAAATCAGTGCAGTGCTGTTACAAATAGCAAGCTTGTTCTGCACGTCTTTCGAACGTCTAATATCAAACCCGCTAGTTGATACAAAATTGAAGGGACAAAGAATATCTAGAAGGAAGCAAAAGCTGAACAAAAAACTTACTTTCGTCTACTCCAATGTTACTCATAATATCAAACTCTTCATCAGGGTTTCAAAGTGAGCTCTTCATAACACCAAATCCTTTAGATTCACGAATAGCTCCGCAGAAATACTAGTGTCTCGCAAGCGAGGGAGAAAGGAAGCGATCATGGGGTTTGATTTTTAAGTTATATTGTTTAATCACCTGTAACAGGCCGTATTTCATGTATGTACAACGCTAAAACCTCTCGAACCCTGAACGCATTGAAAATCCTAAAACCTCGTCGACCCTAAACAAATCGAAAACAACTGACAGCGCATCAAGCATATATCTGTGCTGCTCGCTAGATAACCAAAATATCATATTAAGCCTACTGGAAACTTAAATAGACAATTCTTGATGACCTGCATGCAATACATTACCAATCAACTGAAAGTATTTTTCAAATAGGGTTCATTGCCCTAAACTCAACTAAAAGGCCTAAAACGGCATAATATACTCATGCTGGGCTCCATGTAGCCAAACCATTGTATTTAGCCTAATAGAAATCCTACATGGACAATTCTTGATGACTTGTACGCAATGTGTAACCACAGCTGAAGACAGACTTTGTTCTGGAAATCAGCTTCATTGACCCTAAACCCATTGAAAACATATGTTATATGCACGCTGGACTCCATAACCAATAATTGTATTCAGTCTTCAGAAATACCTATATATAATATAATCTGAAGGAGTTGGATTAATGAATGAATGACAACAGGAGGGGTTAATGTGATCTGGTTGGACCCTAGTCCTTTTCAGCACCACAATCTGTTTGAAGAATCTAAAATCTTATCCTATTCCAGAAACATATTAATTGGGTCAACTTTAACAGATGGCCTTGAGAGCTATCCAAAATTCCATGCCCAAGAAATCTCCAAATCGATACCACATCTTCTACACTTATCGTTGTCTTCAATCTTAAGAGTTATCAAACGTTTCATAAAATTGCCGCGCCCAGTAAGAAACTGCACGGCAATTCTCATTCTATCTTTATTTAATTTCCATAGAAACATAGATTTTCTTTAAAGAAACATCTAGTCTGCAAGCAGTTATTTACATCGCGCAACTTTGACTGATGGTTCCTGTATGAACAGTCTTTTAAGAAAGTCTTAACAATTGTATTACTTATAGGAATACAAGATTCGAGACCCACAAACGCAGTGTCCGATTGCTTCTTAGCCAGCCTATCAGCCACCTCATCCCCAAACAGACCAGAATGTCCTTTAATCCAACCAAGTTTCAAGCTATTCCTCTTAAGAACCCTATTAAGATGCTTTATGCATTCTAGCACGCACCAAGATCTGATTCGGAAATTATCTAATGCCTTAAGTGCAGCTTGACAATCGCTAAACATAGCGACACTTCTGTTCCTAAGTTTCTTTTCTTCTAAAATTTCTGCGCATCTGAAATGATGGTTACTGCTCCTAGTATGTCTGCATTCAAGTCAAGGCACCATGTCTCTGGTCATCTCCCATTGATCTAGTGGCGCTTTGTCGTGTTCCCGAATATTTTGCAGATATCAATCCCTCTACGACCGCAACCTCCGGTGAATTTCCGTCTGCTTTTAATGACACAACCTATTTGACAAACCTTGCAAATCGACGGGCAGATGGATCCACAAGTATCTGCATACAGCAGTAACCTCTGCCTGGAAAACAGTTGCATGTCGATCAAGCGGGATGAATAGTGATACTTTATTTGGACTAAAGACACCCCCACCGCAACTTCTTTCATTGCCCCTGTTGATCGCCGATCCATCCGTGTAACATACATTTCAGTACTTTCCACAGAGTCGAAGCTAAAGTCGTCATAAAACCTCTGAAGGCATGCTCAGAAGGGGACCATATCTGAAAGCTTCCGCCGCTATCGTCGGTTGCCCACGTCCTTTAACTATATAATCACTCCATAGACCCATACATTTGACTTTGTGGTATTCCTTCAGCGCCAATTCTTTAGCCAATACATCAATGGGTGCGATATTAAACACCGCTTGCATACCATCAAGCGGAATGGTTCCGAAAGCACCCTTTATCATGAAACAAGCTAATCTTTGAACTTTTTAGGAAAGCCTGTATATGACACCAAATGTAACCTGTGCCACCAGGACACCACGCCATACATCAGTGACGGTATAACCACAGACTTATACAAACAATTGTTATATATACCTGGTTTCAACCCCTAATTACAGCCTGCTAATCTTTTAAGCGAAAACAGAGCCTAATGGCTTTACTACACTTTTCCATCAAATTTGGCTTCCAGCTTGCTGTCTAATATTAGACCCAAATATTTAAGCGGTGCAGCTGTACCACCAATCATCAACTGTTTATACCCATTTATACCCGTTTTCCTTGTGAAGATGACGCTATTACTGTTTGCTGCATTCACAGCTAGTCCTCTACTCTCGCGCCAAGGAAATATCCTATTTAAGGCATTCTGGAGTCTATTACAAACAGTGAAGTTGAAGACTCCATTACTGCTCAATCATCAGAGTACCCCACACATACCACGCTTTTACTGTTGATGATTTGCAAGACTTCATCAACCAACAAGCTCCACAGGAGTGGAGATAGCACGCCTACTTGGAGAAATCCTCTAGAAGCTTTTACAGTGCATTTAGCCACCTCCAATTCAGCTGTTATACTTCCCGTTGAAAGCAATTCTGAGAGCCAATACTTAACACACGTTGCAATTGGCCGTTTCGCTAGACTGTCAAGGATAAAAGAGATCCTAGTACAGTCGAAGGCACCAGATATGTCTAGAAACACTGCAAATGAATGTTTTCCAAGGTTCATTTGCGTTCAATCCAGGATATCCGACATCTAGACTATTCTCATAGACTGAAGTACCTTGGCATTCAGTCATTATCTACGAGACGTCTTAGAAATGATTTGATTTTAGTTTATAAGATGGTCCACAGATCAGTTGACCTTGAGGTCGCAAAATACTTTTCCCCTGGATATGGTGACACGCGAGGTCACGATCTCAAATTGCAAACTATTGATATCCCCGTCTCGATAACTTTTCTCTCACCGCGTAGCGCGAGTTTGGAATGATTTGCCCGGCGATGTCGTCTGGGCACCATCGTTATCGTCATTCAAGAGTCGTTTGCACACATCAAACAAATTGTCTGACTAATATGTTATATTTGATATTCAACAGCTTCACTGGCCTTGCACACACAAGGCCGAATCATCCTCCACCGAAGAAAGTATGATTAATCCTGAAATCATCGGTGATCATCCCTTTCTTCGTGGAGGAAGAAAGGTATCTATAAGGTACAAGATCCCGTAAACTGAAGAGCCGAAATGGTACTTCTGCATGGTCTGCAAGCATGCTGATTTTCACGTAGGGGAACCCCTCTTAAAACTTCATCTCTTATATAACTATTTAGAATCTTTTCCAGTGCTTTCAACAAAAACGACGAGAATCAGACGATATGACTTGGAGTCAGTATAGTCGGCTTTGCCTGGTTTCGGAAATTCGGTCTTTGCTATTTTGTTTTGCCTCCAAGACTGTGGCATACGGCCTAGTCTGAGACACGATCTATAAATAGTTACCAAAATATCCACTATCTGCTCAATGCAAGTCTGCAGCAGAATGGGATAAATCATATCCGGACCCGGCGCTTTATAAGCACCAAAGCTTCTTACTTATTCAGTCACCTTTTTCTGATTAATCATATCTATTAAATCCATGTCAAGTCGACTGATTCTAATAGGTCTATTCCTATCAGAAAGATTAACCCCATCATCACCCTCACACCCTGGTATGTGAGTACGCATCAATACTTCCAGAACCTCTTCATCGCTATCAACAAAAAGTGCATTTCCATCTGTGATCCTCCGCATCCCATTCTGATTATTCTTTTTCATAATCTTGTATACTCTGTTACTTTCCGGAACCGAATGAATCGATTCACAGAATTTCTTCTATGTTTCCAGTTTGCTATCTTTAATCACGTACTTATACTGGTTTTGCAACATCCTACATTTGTTCCACGTTCTTAAGTCATCATATTTAACCGCCATTCTATAAAGTTTCCTGACTTTTTTCTTAAACTTGCTAACTTTTCATTCCACCATCTATTGCGATTCGCCTGATTAAGTTTCATCGGACAATTCTCTTCCGCCGTTGTTACAAGAGTGCTAGTTAATTTCATCACAGCAATATCAATGTCATCTTTACTATTACACTGATCTCATTCTTCAGCTTTTATAATCTCCTTTACTCTTCCTTTATATGAATTCCAATTTAATCCTTAACGAATTCTCCACCTTCTTGATGGTGTGCGTTTACCGTCCGCCTGCATCTAATCAGACAAACGATCATCGGATGGTGCAACTGCTTCGGAAGCTAAATGGCCTTCCTCACAGATATAAATGTGTGGTTGGTGATTTTAACCTACCTGAGATCCGCTGGGATAAAGGCACGTGGTCAGAATCAATGGAAATGTATATAAATGCGTTTCTGGAAAATAACCTGTATCAGCAAGTTATGTTTCCCACTCGGCAGCGGAACATTTTGGATTTAGTATTTCTAAATGAATCTGATCTGCTACACCATGTGGAATCCATGCCTGGACTACACACCTAGCGGACCATCTTTCTGTAGTATTTGCTATAAAGCTGTCGGTCACTGCTGTAGCGGCTCACTGAGAATCTATCGAAACTTTAAACTAGCGCAGGGAAAACTAGGGGAAGCAGAACCTTAGTCTTAATAGGTCGTTGACAGCCGTTTCGAGACGACTGTCTCGTTTGTCTTGTCCTCAGGCCTTCTGGTATGAACTGAAACAATGCATTATGCAGGCAGTAATTCAGGTTGTTCCGATTACTAGGAAGCGCGACATTGAGCGGCGTCCCATTTGGGCTGATGAACGGGCTTGGTCAGCTTTGAAGACAAAGCGAAATGCGTATAAGCGATATAAAAGAGTGAACACTAGGTTTGCCTATAAGAGGTATAACTTTGCGCTTGAAATGGCTGATAACGAGTGTAAGAGGGCAGTGAGAAGCTACGAGCTGAAGCTAGCTGATAACGCTAAACTTGACGTAAAATCTATCTTCAGGTATGCTGGCCTAAAATGCAAACGCAGCAAAAAAGTAGGTCCTTTACTCAAACCGGACGGAACGTTGACGCGCGACGCTCAGGAAGAAGCCTACATCTTCGCTAGTGTTTTTCAGAAAAATTACAACTACGATGTGTTTTACGCTCCACAAAACTACACAAGAAGGAGCCTTGCTGCAGCTGCATCCATCGATACAGTTGACTTTGATCCTCTTAGACTGCTGCGGATTCTTAGCGCTCTCAAGCCTGGTTCTTCTCCTGGTGAAGATAGAATCCCATATGAGCTTCTCAACAGGTGCAAGGAGACCATAGTCTTGCCTCTATGTCGCCTCTACAAACTTTCGATGGACACTGGTATAATTCCAGAAGAATGGAAGTCCGCAGTAATTCAGCCTTTGCATAAAGGGGGTTCAAAACGTGACCCAAAACGATATCGTCAAATATCGCTGACTAGTACAGTAATGAAAGTCATGGAAATGCTTGTGCGAGAAGATATGCTGAACTATCTTTCCGTATCCGGTTTAATACGTAACAGTCAGCACGGTTTTCTGCCCCGCCGTGGGACGGTTTCGCAATTGCTTCTTTTCTTGAACATGGTGTCGGCGGCTCTGAATGAAAATGATTATGTGGACTCCATTATGCTGGACTTCGCCTCGGCTTTCGATAGAGTTCACCATGATGCTCTTATTTTCAAGCTGGAAAGATACGGCATTGGCGCTAATCTGCTAGCGTGGCTCACCGCCTTTCTAAAAGGGAGGACTCAGAGAGTCCGAGTTGGAAATGTGTGTTCGACAGAGGCGCCAGTTGTTAGCGGCGTACCGCAGGGTACTATCTTGGGTCCCCTGCTTTTCATCATCTTTGTAGATGACGTTGACGACAAGCTGAATTCTCAGGTTTACAAATACGCAGATGACCTGAAAATAGTAGCTCGCATTAATAGTTCTTTTTCAGCCGTTGGTAGAGCCGTACTTCAAAACGATTTGGAGCGAATCGAAAATTGGGCCTCGACTTGGTTGCTCTCTTTCAACATCAACAAATGCAGCTGTATGAAGTTTGGAAACAACAACCCTGGCTTTGCCTACAGTCTTTTTTGGCACGAATCTGCCTGTTCTGTGCGAGTCCAAAGACTTGGGAATTCTCATGACGAGCGACCTGTGTTTCTCTACGCACTGTGCAAGTATTGCAAATAAAGCAGATTCTATGGTGAATCTCATTCGCCGCTCGTTCAGGAATTTAACCAAAATGAGCCTTCTTAGCTTGCATCGTGCCTTCGTTCGGCCACTGGTGGAGTATGGGACGGTTGTGCTTTGCCCTTACTATTTACGTGATATCTCAAGAATCGAGGGTGTCCAGCGTCGAATGACTAAGCTACTTCCCCAAATACGTGACCTAGCATATCATGAACACTTGAAATATTTAAATTTGCAGACATTGGCTGAGCGGCGGGCTCGTCAGGACCTCATAACGGTCTACAAAATCGTGCACGGTTTCATGGACATTGACATACGCGACGTATTCGAGATCGGGGTTGACGGTCGTACGCGAGGGCATAACTGTAAACTGAGCTACTACGATGTTCAGCTCGTATGTAGACGACACTATTTTGCTCACCGTGTCGTTCGCCAGTGGAACGCTTTGCCGGAGTCAGTCGTAAATCAACCGACAGTGGCCCGCTTCAAACGAGCGCTCCATTCGCCTGGCGGTCCGTACTGTCAGTGACTTTTTTGTTGGACCGTCAACGCTGTATGCGCAAATTGCTATTTTGTATCGCCTCGTTTTCTACGGAGCGTTTTCTTTCGTCCGGTCAACAGTGCAACTTTTGGGCAGAGATTTGTTCCTAACAATTGAAGAAAAACCCTGACCGGAGTCAGGTACGTTAATCAGGTACGTTAATTTCCTAATATTGAGTTCAGGTTTTCCAGCTTTAACGAAATTCACAACCATTCTGAACCGAATAAACTTGTGATCCGATATATACCGAATACTCTGTTAATACTTTCCAGCTATGCATGTATTGTTCGATTAACGTACTAGTTAACGTCAAATCAATAACTTCTCGTCTATTGCGAATCACAAAAGTCGACTTTTTACCCTGATTAACAATCCAAAGATTGGTAGTCAAGAGAAAGGCCGCTAGCTCTTCACATCTTCTAGCGTTGCTACTAAACCCAATCATGTTGTGAGCATTAGCATCACAACGTATTATAAGTTGTATTGCCTTATTTTCGCAAAAACTTGCTAAATCCTTCAGGGTTTTCCCTGATAGCTCCTCTCTTGCATAATCTGCTAAGTACATGGATGCAAGGTAGAGGGCAATAAACTGTATTTATTGAAACTGTGCGAGCAGTATAACAGCTTGTCTCATCTATAACATTTTGATCAGAAAGTTATCATCTAGGTGATGTGCACTGGTTGCCCAACGCTAAGCTAAACAATATCTCTGACAACTGTTCACAAAATTATAGTATAGGTACCTTCCTTTTTCTTTTCGAAGCATATAAATCAATAATTTCAAGTTTCTTACATAACATGTAACAACCGTGTGTGTAGCAAAAGAAGGCGGCTGGAGACAGAGCGAAAATGTTTAGTCTACGATCCATGCAAGCATGTTTAGTTACAAGCACACTCAGTTTGGTGCAATTTACGTAAGTCTGTACAATGGAAGGCTTTTTTACTCTAGGGGTCCAAACACCGACATATTGATCGATAAATACACATTATTAGCTTCCCCACTCCCTTCAAAGCTCCAGAGAGGCATAATGCCATTTCAATAGATTATATTTAATGTAAAATATATTTTTAATATATTTTAAATCCACTCTACCTTTATTTCTTCCTTCATCTGTTTTACTATACGTATATAAGTTTCGATGCCCAGGTTCCGGCACCGAATTTGGTTTAACTGGATAGTTCGGTTTCGGTTGTTCCCAAATATATAGACCATTCTTGATCCCCTGCACGCAATATATAATCAGATTAATGAATACACATTACATTTTGGAAATCGGGATCGTCGACCGCAAAACCCTTGAAACCACATAAAAAGGTACAATATGGGAAAGTTGAACTCTAGATAGCAAAACTATCATAGCCAGGGTGTTTAATAACCTAATAGCCGTTCACTCTAAGGTAAAAACGAGCAACAACACGGAGAAATTTGAAAATTCGCTATTTCTATCAAATGGTCGACAAACCATATTTATGGACGGAAGCTTGTGTCGCGAGATATGGGTTGCGAAACACTGGTACCCGTATGGCCGGATTTGGCAAAGAACCTTAAAACTTGTTTTTGACATTTTTACCCCGAAAATGGGGTCGGAGCTATTCGCGTTCAACAGAAGGGCACATCCTCGTCACTTCTGCTACTGAATAAGTAGAAATTTTCACGATTTTACCCCTAGTGCCCTCAGTGAAGACTCCCGTCGCGTTGCTTACTCCGATTCAATAAACACTCCATGTCACTACTTCTTAGTTGATTCGATTCGGTATTATTGTGGTATACAATTGCCTCTCATGTCATATGTGTGTGTACCTGCAACTTTAGAGAACCTCATCCCGCCACCAGTTCGTACCCGGTGGCAAAATCACGACACAAAATTTTTTACCAAAAACCGCATTTTAAAGTAAAAAAATTGTTAAAGATCCTAAAAATAAATAAAAAGCTACATCAACAAATAGGTTTTGTTGCTTTCCCCAGGTCATTTATGAACTATTTGTGGTTTCCGTTAAAATTTGAAAATGGTCTGCAAGCTTCCCAAACGAACCCATGCAAAATCCAGTATATGAGAATTCAACTCATGTCCCAGCTCAACATTTTCAGCAAATGGATAAGCCAGAAATAGCACGACATTTTGAATATGACAAAAAGCAGCACATTCCAAAAAACCAATGAATATTACCACCGATTCATCCAGGCGACCAACATTATATGACAATCATCTGAAAGTGATTTACAATCTCATAATATATTATAAAAACGCAGTTTTCTAAAAATTCCAAATTGACGGTAACTGAGTCTTACCTTGCCACCAGAAGTTCCAGCCTTCTTTTGCTGAGGTTTCGCCTTTCCGCTATCTTTACCTTTACTCTGCTGCTTCGGTGGCATATTGACCGCTTAATCTAAATTTCAGTTTTGTAGCACTAATTAAAAAATAATAACCTAATATATCGCTAAAAGGAAAACCCAAAAGGAAGCTTGTACATGCACATACCTTTTAGGTTATTCACAAATTGCTGTGAATATAACATTCAGCCCGTGTTTCCTGAAAATCTACAAATATATTGGTCTAGCTTCTGTCAGTATTTTGCATCAGTGTTTTCTGTGAAATGTTATCTTGGGGTAACCCTTAAATATTTTCCAAAGCTATAAAGCTTAGCACATAAACTATGCTTCCAGAATACGCGGAAGGGGACGACTTCTAGTTGTCCGACTGCGATATCTATCGGCGACCCCCACAAATCGTAAACATTCTGACACCGAGATTTTCTGGCAGATAACAAATAGTGCAGCGCTGATAGCAGAAATTCGATAATAACAATTATCTTCGAGATCAAAGTAAACTGATGTGTAGTGCCGGCGACGCCACGACTGTGTAAATTATGATTTTAAACTGGTTTCGCCCTCTTTGTGGACGACCTCATGGAATGAAGTCAAAATTTGTTTATCTGGAAACCGCAAGGCCCTTACCCTCGTCTGTGATACCAAGTTGTATATTTCTTGAGAAAAAGCTAAAGCAAAGGCTGTTTACTGTGTTAAAAATAGAAGTTGAAATAAAAGTACTACACCGATTAGCATTTAAATTAAGTTATATAAACTATCTAAATTTGAAACCGAAGACATATTTCGGTCGCAAACAGGTACGTACTGTATAGATTGTACAATTTTTGAATGATACTAAGTAATTTGCAAGCATTGCAAGCCTAATAACTCTTCATCTCAATGCACTGGGCAAAATAATTGCACTACACACTACATTATTGAAATTTTAATTCGGAGCAAATGGTTGGATGTGCGCTACAGCACAGGTTCTAGTTTAGCCATCTGGGGGTGAATAATAAGCATATATGGGGTTATTTTACCGGCTAAACACGTTGGGGGCGTCGTGTTAAAAGTATGTTGGTTGCATCGTTACCATTATGAGATGCAACTATAATGCTAAATTCTGGCAATATATAATTGTAAAGCTTTACATTTCTAAATAAGTTGTCGTTGATGATAAGATGCGGCGATGAATTTTTCAATACAAGTTTGGTAGCTGAATTCCATTAATGCAATTGTACTCACGTCAAAAGCAACCGATTGGGCAAGTCCTAGGGTCTTATAACCTAAAACTTGTTCTCTTAACATTATAAATTTTCTTACAAGTTCCGACTTTATAAATTTCAAATGTTACCGCCTACGTTACTATGCTATTAGATTAACATGGCCTGTATCATTAGAGGAAAAATCCGACCCGAATTAATCACAGATGTTCCGACTTGCAAAACGAACCCAAAAAGCGAGCTACTTTCAAAATTTCGCAGGACACGGGGTTAGGCTCTGCCATTCTCTGCGAAAATTCCGGATCAAACGGCATGTAATATTGTCCCTTTATTGTACTGTGGAATAAACTGAAAGACACATTTTTCTGTTGTCACAAGATTTGGCAGTTTCTCAACATCCACCACTTCGAAATTAGGTCTCACCTTTCCACACTTGTGAGAAGCTACTAATATGTGCTGAAAATTACAGTCACAGTTTCTCCTAATGTAATGCGGGTGCATTATTGTCTTTCTGTGCTTTTAAAAGGGCTTTGGAAGATCAATTTCGAACCTTAAAATAGAAAATTAACACATACTATATAGTCATTAACACGTCAGCCATGTGAATTAGAGTCCCTGGCAATGTGAAATACTCCAAATTGCCTGAAGTTCTCACAAGTTATGACAATTAACTGAGAAATACATGTTTTGCAGTATAGTTTGTCATTGGTTATTAAGCAGGAACCGCTGGGATGTAACTCTATATTAACGGCATAGTTAACAAATCAAAGTACTTTTATTGAGCCGATTTACTCGCACGACAGCTCATTCGAAAGCTTAAAACCCATTTGTGCCATTTAGTTAGACGTAAAAATTCCAATTCCTTCCGGTCGTTAAAAAGGGTCAAATGAAGATTCGGCGCCGGATTTGCTTCCAGGCGTTTGAGGGTTTTTCGAACAGCTGTACCGCATACCTCTTCATCTGTCGTTGTATGCATGAGAAGGTACGTGGGCTTTTCGCCCTGTAGATCCTGAGCCCTGCCGGCCATAATAAAGAACTGCGTTTGTCCCGTATACGCTTGAACCGAGTTGCGATATACAAAACATACCGGTTCGATAAATTCGTCCCACCGATCCGGCATGAGTTCCGTTATCGGCTTGAGTATCGCTATGGGGTTCCAAATTTTGTATTTAACATTTAGTAATATACGAATTTATTTGTGTTTATTGCAAACTGATATCACTGGGCTCGCCAAATTGGGGGAGGGGTGGGGGCCCCTGGTGTCCTCTGGCAAAAGCCCTAAGTACATAAAATTTGATCAAAATTTATACTAATATTCAGTCCTGAAGCCAAAAATTCCTCAAATTTTATCAAAATTTGCTTCAAAATCGCTTCTTCTATCCATCGAAATCACTTTGGCAGTGTTTCTGACAAGATTGTAAACCGTATTTCTATTGCAAAATGCGTCTGGCAAAATCGGGCGCCACCGGTTTGAAACGGGGGGGGGGGGGTAATGCCATCGGCATAATTTTCAGCGCATGCAGAGCCCAGCATTAAGTAGCCCAGAAGGGAATGTAGTTAAAAGTTTTGGAGAATGAAATAGTTTATCAAGTCTTAGGAACGCTGAGTTCTGCTTCTCGGCAAATTATTCACATCTCCTGTGACGCACCTGCTAATGCTTCGATAGCCATAAGTATCTATTCTATCAGCACGCAGCAGGACTCCCACAATAATATACACTAGCGTTACGGAAACATTGTATAACAGCGCAAAGAGTATGTAGTAATTTGAGCGCATGAAGAGCCCAGCATTAAGTAGCCCAGAATGGAATGTAGTTAAAAGTTTTGGAGAATGAAATAGTTTATCAAGTCTTAGGCACGCTGAGTTCTGCTTCTCGGCAAATTATTCACATTTCCTGTGACGCACCTAACTAGTGCTTCGATAGCCATAAGTATCTATTCTATCAGCACGCAGCAGGACTCCCACAATAATATATACTAGCGTTACGGAAACATTGTATAACAGCGCAAAGAGTATGTAGTAATTTCAGCGCATGAAGAGCCCAGCATCAAGTAGTCCAGAAGGGAAGGTAGTTAAAAGTTTTGGAGAATGAAATAGTTTATCAAGTCTTAGGCACGCTGAGTTCTGCTTTTCGGCAAATTATTCACATCTTTTGTGACGCACCTACTAGTGCTTCGATAGCCATAAGTATCTATTCTATCAGCACGCAGCAGGACACACTCCCACAATAATATACAATAGCGTTACGGAGACATTGTATAACAGCGCAAAGAGTATGTAGTAAATTATTTAATTGAAAACTCGCCCTGTTGTGCTGGTTTCAGTCCCAACAGGGGCAATGAACTTTCAAATTAATGATACTGTAGGGGTGTTGTGTCGCATTCTGGAGCCTGTGCGATGGATACCAGTGGCTGCCGAAAACTCCAGTTCGTTACCGCAGGTGTGAATAAGTTGCGGAGAAGCAGAGCTCAGCGTGCTTGTTGTCGGCGTAACCTATTTTGGACCCCATTCGTTCTGACTGTGCGCCCTGGTGGTTAATTCTCGTTTGCATTAGACACGCAAGTAATTCGTTTACTGATAAAATATTAAAGTTTTATTGACAATGTTCGAGATATCAGTCGAGTCCCGTATAGAAAGTAGTTGCACGTCAGCCGATGATAGTAATGGTCCGGTTGATTAACACAGAGCTTGCCGACAATAAGGTTTACTAAGCGTCGACCTGTACGGAAAGTATACTATCAAGCATATAACATAGCTCCGCCCCTAAATATACATTATTAGTATAATCGGTAGTACCTACCCTAATGCAATTGCTAACAAAACGTAATATCGAGATGAAGTTACGAGATGAGGGAGCAAACATCAAGTATTTCATGAATTGGTCCCGATTTACCATAACTCTACCGTAAAACCTATACAACTAGATAATAAAACGGTATATAATTCCAGTTTAAAATATAAGCGGCGGTATCGACGAAAAACGGAACTCAACAGAACTGAGCTAAAGAAAATAAAATTTAGCTTTGATGAAAGCTAATAATATGCAAATTAGCAGTCATCACTAATAAACAGCACCGTTTTGAAATAATACTATAATGCATTATGTACTATTATAGTAATTGTTATATATTTTGTTCTTGGTGGCGGTAGGGGTGGAGTATTATTTTTATGACGGCCATCGGTATTTAAATGGGGAATGGATTCGTTACCGAAAGTCCGAGGTGTAACCAGTAGAACGCCGGTGTGAAAGGGAGCGATGACACGCGTTCTTTTTATTTGCGACTAGTGTCTTGCTCGGCGCTTGACTACAATTATGCGCTCGCGTTACACGATACGAGGTACAAAAAGCACAAGTTAGAAGATTTATTTTAAAATAATAATATGATAGCGCACACTGATTCAAGGCGCAATTCATGTTATGTTGTGCTTATTCCTGGCTACTTCTATTGTTGAACTCACATTTCCGTACTTTTGAGATTGATGCAGAGCATCGCGAACGCAGATACTGCGTAGGTTGTATTTGATTACCTTAACCTAGAATCTTAGATTTAAGCTGACTATTAACCCCCATCTTATGTAACGCACACCCGAACGGAATGCACGATGGTTATATGAAACTAGGTTGTCACGGACGCTAACTACCTAATTTGGAACTCCTTCTGCTCAGCCCCCAGTACCTGAGCGGAATGCCAAAAGGCAGTTTTGAGGAAATACTGAAAACGTTTAGGACCGGTCATCCTAATGACACTCCCTGCTCACTCACCCCGGCCAGGATTCTCAAGAAGTTACCCTTTATTTTACGAATCTTGCTCGAATCTCACTCGACGTGGCTGCCCCGGGCCCAAATTTTTTATATTTAATTATCTTATGCCACTGGTATATTATAGGCTTAATTGTTTAAGCCGACACCACATATACATTTGTATGATAAAGCCAGTATTTTCTTATGTGATAACAGTATGAGACTACGACTCTTAATACCAGGTATTTGTGGTTTCGCTATGTCATCTTAGTTCATTTGACATACACGCTTGTACCAATTGCATCAGGATTCAGTTCGTTCACACATAAAGCCGTAAGTCAAAACCAGAAAAACTTGGGACTTCTCTGGAGAACGTCCCTAGATCCTATAAACTGTTATATTTTGTGTTTCTGAATGGGGGTGGGTAGGGGTTGGATGGGAATTTTTGTGACGGATATCGGATATTAAAATGGGACGGGATTCGTCTCCGACTAGCTCTGCTCACTCGGGATTCAGCTCGCTAACCACCAGAGTCACAGATAACAATATTTATTTAAAATACATAGAACACAAATAAAGCACACTTCTTTTAGTACCACCAGGTTAACGCGCACCCCTTATTTCACCAGTAAATTTGGTTCTAGTTGTCCTTCGATCTAAGCCATTCAATGCTCTATGCACATAGGTTTCCTTATTATTCTTTATTAGCGTTGAGGTTTAGGCTACGCTAATTCTATTACTATTCTTGAGAAGTTGATGCAATCGCCTCCGATGGCTGACAACTGCACGATTATTTGACTACCTGGGCCTAATTCCCTAATGTCACACTAGTACTGCCGATATATTAATGTAGCCGCCCCCGATGGCTGGCGAACTACGCTATACAGAACTGACTAGTAGCGGTCGACAACTATACAGTTATTCTCCCAAGTTCTCTGACCCCCGATGTCTGGCCAAAGCTTGTGAGTAGGAATAATAGGAGTAGTTTTAAACTCAAACACCCGTTCACGCCTAGTATTGAAGCAGCTAAATACTTCTTCAGTTTCCGCGTTGTTGAAACGTGGAACACTTTGCCATCCCATGTGGTTACCGCCCCCTCCCTCCCAACCTTCAAACATCGTCTCCATGCTTCAGGCTGCTTACCGAATCCGTAGATTTGTGTTCTGCCGTTGTTTTGCCTGTTTTAGGCATTTATCGTGCAGCCGGTGTGAAGTCACCGGCGTTCCTCTACCATCAGCTTATGCTTCATGCCTATCAACGATTAGCGTCTTGTTTTCGATAGCTGTTGGTGGATCAAGGTAGATCAAGGTAGGTAGGTATGTAGATAGAATAAGGACAGCTCGATGGGGTATCCGAAGCCGCACCCCTTAATCGCCCCGGGTTATTCTCAGGAATTTACCCCACAACTGTACTCCACAGGAACAGCTTACTCGACACAATGCCGATATCTTGAACTATTACTAACTAATATTAGCTAATCCGTTATCACCAGTACTATTAATTACTTAGCCTAGGATTTTATTTGTGAATTTAATATTACTAAAATTATTATTAGTTAAGGTTAAGGCATATATATACCTATTTGTGATGTTCGTGAGCTAGGAGCGTATAATTATTTAACTAGAAAACACAACCTTTGCAAACCACGATAGTACGCTTCGAACACCTTTGTATTACGCATAATTCTTTACGCCTAAGTCTATGAGCAAACATAACAATAATAAAAGCTGTCTAAATCCATTATCAAGCTCTAAGATCAGCAGGTCTACACTCAAGGAACACGTATGCCAAATTAAATCTAAGCTATCAGAACATAGATAGCTACGTCACCCAAAAGCACTTAAAAATAAAGCTAAACAAATTTAAATGCAATTGTTTACATTTGCTGTACTCGGAACTAAATTGAAATCATGGAACTATTGGACAGCGTTATTCTTTTACGCAATGTGTCGGTCAGCACAATTTGAAAAGCCGGCTTACTCCACATACGCAAAAACAGAACTAGACTGTCGAAAGCCAACATAAAATTTAGCTAACTACACGTTAGCTAAAATAAGAAATAACTGAAAATGATTCAAATTAGCATAAGAAAAAACAACAAAATTGTGAGGAGTCTACCTTGGTACCAGGAGGTTTTACGGTCCAGACCCGACCTAAATCCCCAAAAATAACTAAAAAACCCCGGGTGGGTCACCAAATCCATATTATATCCCTCCATCCCCTGTGTTTTTCTTTTCTTTTCGTTCTTTGGGTTTTGTCGTTTTCGTTTCCTTTTAAATTGCTTTTCATTTATAAAGGAACCACGTGTTACTTGTTTAGATCTAAAATGGCTTAGCCTTGTAAAAATTGACGTTGAGTTACGTAATAACTTCACATTTAGGTACTTATTACTACAGTAATTTACATTATTCTTATTATCATCCCCATATAAAATCGAGCTGAGTACGAGCAAAATACTAAAACCATAACGGAAATCCTTAGAGTTCCAAAGTGTATACCAACCCGTAGCTGAGAAATACCCCGTGGAGTTAGTGGGAAAGGAAGTACGTTAGTATACCCTGGGTGAGTTTGTGAAGTGGGTGACCAAGTAATAAATTGGAAACTAGAGAGTAGCTGCCACTACTCAATAGTTATAGCGGGCCTAGCTAGCCGTCCGGAAGCGGGAACATTATTATAACGGCAAGTAGCGTAATTCTAAGATCCTAGAGTAAGGTAATCAAACAAACGTACGGGTCTAGCCGTCCGAAAGGCTTCGTACATACCCACAAGGGAAAAGTAATAGAATATCAATATCCTTCAATAAGCCGTCTGGATACTGTTGGCTTTAAAGATACTATTAGCGTAAATCTAAAGACGGGGTTAAGGTTTTCAAATAAACGTACCGGTCTAGGTCTAGCCGTCCGGAAGGCTACGTACGAACTTCACTAGAAGAAAAGTAATCAATTCTTAACCTAAGCTAACTTATTAGATAACCACTTAGAATAATAGTGCGCTCAAAACTTGAGTTGAGAACCAAAAAGCAAGGCTTGGCAAGTGACAAATCTACCGAGAGTCCGTGAACAAAAAGTGGCTAGCATATCGGAAAAAGTAGGTAAATCTCAGGCGCGGATAAAGTGCGAATATTAGCAATCATTGCAGTTATACTCAGCGGCATTCCGAAACAATGTGTATGCGTGTTACTAACTTTCGAATATATATTCTAATATCGACTTTATTGGTTTTGTATTGGAATTGTACTCAGAGCAATTCGACTTAGGCACCCTACATGCTAATTGGAAAGAGCCACTGATAAACCATAGACGCGCGGCAAGAAAAGATACTAGCACCTCTCCGCCGGCTTACTACTGGCCACGCGTACGGACTGCACATCTTCAGATGAAGAATCCCTTCATATTTCAATACCCGATAGCCGTCATAATAAAAATACCCTCCAACTCCTACCCCTTTTGAGATATAAAATTATAACAACAATCATAAATTTCAGGATTTTGGGATTTCGTGGGATGGGGCTGGTATAATAATAAAAATGGTGAAAAACCTAAATTTTTGTTTTTTGAGAGGGTTTTTGGGTTGGTCGGAAAGGATTGGGCTGCACCCCCCTGTGTAGCTTATTAGACCCCGACATAAACTATGACTACCATACATGCAATTCTTTCCGTGTCCTTAAAATACAAGAAGAAATTCACCGGAGCGCATATCAACATAACACCACGACGACCAAGCAACTACTCAACAGAAATAGATTTAACCAATCATGAAGAAGTCGCGTCAATCACGTTACTGATGACTCATGATTTTAGAATTTTCTGAAAAAAAAATTGAAAAAACCGGGTTTGGGGTAGCAGATTTTCTCAAGGACATAAAATGGTGGGAGCCCGCCTAGCTAGGGCATCCCGGTGGCTTAGGGACTCGAAATACCCTAAAAATAAGTTCCGGCGGTTTTGGACCTATAACCCCTACTTAGCTTATGCGATCCCCTACCATATTATTTTATTTGATCCAAAGGGATAGGGGTTGGATGGGGATTTTTTCTTTATGTCGCCTATCGGAATTAAAAAGGGGACGGCATTCGTCACCGAAGGATTGCGGTTCGAGGTGTGGCCAGCAGAATGCCGGTGGGACGCTGATATTGGCACGCGTCTTTCTCTCGGGAGCGACACTAGTGCCTTATATTTTGCGCAACTGCGTGACCCTTGCTCTGCTCTATTGCTCGAGTTCCAGATATTGGGCAACAGACAAGAATATAGAATGTTTATTACGAACAATAATGTTATAGCCTTTTAAATCCAGGGGCGGTTGGAGGGGATTTTTATTAATGTCGGCTATCGGTATTAAAAGGGGACTGGATTCGTCACCGAAAGATTGTATGGTTCGAGGTGTGGCCAGTAGAATGCCGGTGGGACGCTTGGCATGGCGCGCGTCTTTCTTTTCGTGAGCGGTACTAGTGCCCTATATTTTGCGAGGCGGCGCGATCCTTGCTCGGCTCTACGTGCTCGAGTTCCAGATAATCGGTCCACAGACGCGGATATAAAATGTTTATATCAAAGCACGACAAAAATGTTAGAATACTGTTATGATATCCGTGGATCACTTGCGGCACTTATGCGATACCGGTATCAGACTACCGTACTACTCTCGGCGCTCGTTTGAAAAAGCCTCGGCACCGTTCTTTCGTACCGTATTTTAGCTCACACAGACTTCATACCGATTTCTCAATAACAGTTAATGATTTACGCTAATAGTGCCAGTTATATTACACAGGACGACCCCGGACGGAAGCCAGACCACGTTATTAAAACTGTACAGTAGCGGTCGACTACTATGCAGTTGAAGTTTGCTCATCGTATGCCCCCGGACGCTACACGATACTGGTATTTAGGTAAGATGGCCAAGTTTTTGGTGAACCAGTCCCCTTGCTCATCCGGTCTACTCAAGAATAATGCTTCTGTCAACTTTTGGGCAGGTCCAACCTTGTAGTTCCCTCCCTTATGAACAATATTTCATAGATTTCAACCTAATTACCAAAGTTATACTCAATTTCATTATCCTCCCCTGGGGATATCCATTCTCCCACAGGGGTGATTCCTATATCTAACTCCGCGAGAGAGAAAACTATCCAAATTTTACATTACGCATCTTATTTCTTACCCCTTACCCATATATTACCCCTATGCTCTAATTTGACACTTTATTTTACTTGAAAATCAATATTTTTATTTTTCTATCAATTTTGCAAATTCATTAATATTTTCCCCACTTGGGTACAACTTTTCCTTATTGCGGGATTACATTTTATCTTCTCCCTATGCTGAAAACACTTTAATCTCACTATTATTCCGTTTTTCATCGGGTTTAAAATCCCCTAATTTTCGCTATTTTCTCTTAAGAACAAATATACTAATATTCGACTTTTATCGACTTTATATGGTGGCGAAACCTCTACCACCAACCATCCGGGTCCCAACTACCCATTTTGGTTCAGAAATCTACTTAATTCCTATGGATACCTTCAATTTGTCTCCGGATAACTTTTTCCCAGCCTAAAACTCGCATCAAAATTTCCTTATTATATAATAATAATAATGAAATAAATATTAATTAATAAATTTACGTAGCTATATTACGACTTCTGTGTAAGATAGCTACTACACTGGCTGGAGGATGACATGAACGAGGTTGCATAGTATGTTATGTAGGTTGTTCGTGGTTATGTATTCTTATGTGTAGTCTACATAATGTTTTCCTGGTTTTTCGTGTATTTCTTTTTTCATTGTTGTTACGAATTAATACTTTTCCAATATAATTATTACTATGATATTTAGTAGTGGAGAGTACGTGTTGTGTGCGATGAGTTGCTTTTGGGTATTATGATATATTAAGTTTAGTTATATATTGTCATACGATTTCTATAAGCCGGGATTAGGAGTTTCGTCGTTTTGTTTTTTTTTTCTGCTTTTCCTGGTTTTTGTGTACGGTTTTTCTACGAATTTCATTAATTCTGTACTGTGTCTATCGGCAATCTCGTCGAGATTCGAAGCGTGCCTGAACAACCTTTAGGGTTGCTCTTACCACTTTGTCGAGATGGTCTAATAGCTGCACACTCGAACCTCCGGTATTTGTACGCCTTTGTTTACGTGGACACCCGTACATACACACATGCCCACA
>JASANE010004577.1:0-11714 GCA_030248225.1 Trileptium ribeirensis
AGACGTGCGCAACCAATCGGGCGGGGTCCGAACACACCCCGTGAAGCGTGCCTGCGGCCTGCTAAGCTCCGTAACTTCTTGGGTCTGACCAAGAAAAGTGGCTAAAATAGAAAACTTAGGGTCCGCCCTTGAGGTTACGATAGCCGGGGTCGTATGGGCATGGTGTTAGGAAGTTGCGCCTTGCAGCTGCGTCACCGTTATTACACGTACGCGTTACTGTAGGTGCTAACAATAGACTGCGATATGATTTTTATATACAATTATTCGGGCAAATCTTTTGTAAATTTGCAAAAAATTTCACATAATCCGAATATCCATATACGTATCACAATGCAAATATTAAATAAATGTTTTTATTTAGTTCGAGCTTACTATTTGTTTTAGACTACATTAGCAGTATATAAAAATTGTGTGTGCGTAGAAAACAACTGAACGAATAAAGGTATGCAATTTTTCAATTTTCGTGATCTTTAAGAGGACATAACTTTTCCATGAATATCAGGAAGCAGCACTGGCTCCATTTAAAAAAACAGCGCGAAAAGTTGAGATTCAGCCCAACCTGGGTAGTATTTTGCTTCCAAACGTTTTGATAAAGTTGGTGGATTTTAAATTATTAATTTGAATCAATTTAACAAAATAGTATGTACGTTTGCGATTACAAAGGAAATGTGGAACTCAATTTAAAGCTGCATTTTTTAAATCAATCTATCTGGAGTGAAGAAAAATGATTTTTAGATGCGTCGAAGAAAGTGAGGGTTACATAAAACCCTTATTAGAGACCGCAGTTTGAAACACATCTCGCGCTTACTATACTGTGAGTACATTTTTTCCACACCATCTTTTAATGAAGCTCACCAGGCTTTGTCAGTTCCTATTAAAGCATCACTTGGATACGATGTATTAGCTCCCCAATGTAAGGCTTAGGTAAGGACCCAAGCTCGTGCTAATGTTTAGCCCTAGTACATCGCGAACGGCAGGGTCTGATTTTACTTGTGATTCTCAAGGTTACTTTGGCCGAAATTTCTCAATTCGATGTGTAATATCGACACCAAATCTTTTTTATATTTTGCTAGTACATGACAGCGAAAATATTAAGTTTATATTGTTTCTGTCAACAATATGGATAATAGCTGTAAAGCTTATACCTCGGAGTATTACATAAGATTTGTCAGCACAGTTTGGTTGCTTTCAGCCTTCAAAAATCTATAGCCCTCTACATTCAATAGCTCCCGTTTTATAATGTCGAGTCATTGGATTACAGGGTAACAATCTCTGATCCAGTAACTGGACTGGATAACTTTTGTTCTGACGAATCGTTAATGATGCTAGTGAATGAACAAACCTAAGGTGCGCACCCGACCGCGCCTTTCTTTCATTAACTACTGGCGATCGCTAGTGCGGCGTACAAGCCATCCTTCAACATATACGAGAACATAAAATTGGTGTTGTCGCCAGTAAGTTTATATTGTTTCTGTCAACAATATGGATAATAGCTGTAAAGCTTATACCTCGGAGTATTACATAAGATTTGTCAGCACAGTTTGGTTGCTTTCAGCCTTCAAAAATCTATAGCCCTCTACATTCAATAGCTCCCGTTTTATAATGTCGAGTCATTGGATTACAGGGTAACAATCTCTGATCCAGTAACTGGACTGGATGACTTTTGTTCTGACGAATCGTTAATGATGCTAGTGAAAGAACAAACCTAAGGTGCGCAACCGACCGCGCCTTTCTTTCATTAACTACTGGCGATCGCTAGTGCGGCGTACAAGCCATCCTTCAACATATACGAGGACATAAAATTGGTGTTGTCGCCAGTAAGTTTATATTGTTTCTGTCAACAATATGGATAATAGCTGTAAAGCTTATACCTCGGAGTATTACATAAGATTTGTCAGCACAGTTTGGTTGCTTTCAGCCTTCAAAAATCTATAGCCCTCTACATTCAATAGCTCCCGTTTTATAATGTCGAGTCATTGGATTACAGGGAACAACTCCCAATCCAGTAACGGACGGAGACATGTCGACGAATCGTAAGAGCTAGGAAAGAACAAACCTAAGGCGCAACAGACCGCGCCTCTCATAACTACGACGATCGCTAGGCGCGAGCCATCTTCAACATATACGAGGACAGAAAATCGGGTCGCCATAATAGATTCGTCAACAATAGGAAAAGCAAGCTACCTCGGACAAAGATCAGCACAGTGCGCTTCAGCCTTCAAAAATCTATAGCCCTCTACATCAATAGCTCCCGTAAATTCGAGGATATGGATACAGAACAATCTCGATCCAAACGGACGGCAGACTTCGTCGACAATCGAAGAGCTATTATAACAAGTGCGCAACCGACCGCGCCTTCAAACTACGGCGATCGCTAGTTGGACAAGCCATCCTTCAACATATACGAGAACATAAAGTGTTGTCGCCAGAAGTCCAAGATGTTCTGTCAACAATATGGAAATAGCTGTAAAGCTGATACCTCGGAGATAACATAAGATTGTCAGCACAGTTTGGTTGCTTTCAGCCTTCAAAAATCTAAGCCATCAATAGCTCCCGTTTTATAATGTCGAGTCATTGGATTACAGGGTAACAATCTCTGATCCAGTTACTGGACTGGATGACTTTTGTTCTGACGAATCGTTAATAATGCTAGTGAAAGAACAAACCTAAGGTGCGCAACCGACCGCGCCTTTCTTTCATTAACTACTGGCGATCGCTAGTGCGGCGTACAAGCCATCCTTCAACATATACGAGAACATAAAATGGGGCGCCAGAAGTAATTGTTCTGCAACAAATGGAAAAGCGGAAAGCAACCTCGAAATACAAAGATGCAGCACAGGCTCAGCCCAAAAATCTATAGCCCTCTACATTCAAAGCTCCCTATAAGCGACAGAACAGACAGACCAGAACTGACGAACTTCGACAATCAAGACAGAAAGAACAAACCAAGCGCAACCACCGCCCTCTTCATAACACGCGATCCAGCCACAACCATCCCAACATAACAACAAAAATCCCAAACTATATTCTCAACAATATAAAAGCTAAACAACCTCAATACAAAATCACACACTCACCCAAAAATCTATACCCTCTACATTCAATAGCTCCCTAAATCACAAACAAACAATCTCACCAAACTACAACTCTACAATCAAACTAAAAAACAAACCAACCAACCACCCCCTCTTCATTAACACTACACCTACCACAACCATCCTCAACATATACAAACAAAAATCCCAAATATATTCTTCAACAATATAAATACCTACACAACCAATACAAAATCACACACTCACCTCAAAAATCTATACCCTCTACATTCAATAGCTCCCTAAATCACAATACAAACAATCTCTACCAAACTACAACTTCTACAATCAATACTAAAAAACAAACCTAACACCCCCTTCTTCATAACTACTCATCCTACCACAACCATCCTCAACATATACAACAAAAATCCCAAATATATTCTTCAACAATATAAATACTAAAACTTATACCTCAATACAAATTCACACACTCACCTCAAAAATATACCCTCTACATCAATACTCCCTATAATTCACATAACAAACAATCTCTACCAAACTACTATACTTCTACAATCAATACTAAAAAACAAACCTAACCAACCACCCCCTTCTTCATAACTACTCATCCTACCCAAACCCCATCTTCAACATATACAACAAAAACCCAAAATATTCTCAACAATATAAATACAAACTATACCTCAAACAAAATCACACACTCACCTCAAAAATCATACCCTCTACATCAATACTCCCAACAACATAACAAAAAACAATCTCCATCCAAACACAACTCACAATCAAAGAACAAACCTAAGGTGCGCAACCGACCGCGCCTTTCTTTCATTAACTACTGGCGATCGCTAGTGCGGCGTACAAGCCATCCTTCAACATATACGAGAATATAAAATTGGTGTTGTCGGCAACGCATTCAAAACGTTAAGTAACAAAAATTTTGGCGTATTGACGATTACTTCAAAAATATTAAGTAACCGATTGACATTTAAACTGGAAAATTTTAATTTTTTTAACCAACGAAACTTCCCCGTTTAGTGTTTTAACACCAGATCATTACATGTAATGTTAGATAACTACACGTATTATAATTAATACACGAAATGTATTAGCGTAACAAAAAATGTGGAATGCGAGTTGCCACGTTGTGCGTAGTGAAACGAATTTGTGACCAAACAGCAAATAGGACCATTGTGTTAGCGAACAGAAATTACCCTGTTTAGCATTAATAAGACGCTATGTATTCGTGAACAGAAATTGAAATCTATAATTGGCTATTGGAATGACTGCTTTGTTCTCTGACAGCGTGTTGTACATAGTGTCAAAAGATGATGGTCTGGGGCGCAGTTTAAGTTTACTCATGTATAGGAACTATCGATATCCTATCACAATAGTGGTACGCTGTGTCCGGATGCAAAATCGCATGGGTCGTCGTCCGGCTACTAACAGTTTACAGCAGAGATGGAATTATGTCACTGTCTCATGATCCAGTAATACATGGACGGTGTGACCCAGTTCCCCAACTGACCCAGTGACCCCGCCGAAATAGTGACCCATTTGACCCAGTGACCCAGTCTACCTCTGGTATCTGTAATGTTCACTCTGAAATTTTACGGAGGGCAAAGTGCTCGATACGACTATCTCTATATTACGCAATTTCCATTTTGCCGCACACAAACGGCGCCACGTATACAATAATTTACTTCCACATACGTGTCGATTTTTTGCCAGCGATGTAGCGCTGCCAAGGCTGTACCTCGAGGAGGTGATCCACCCACTGCCCACCGCCGTATCGCCCTACCAGACACCCAAATATATGCGGAGCTTGGCCATAAAAGTGTTAAATTCAGAATTTTTAGAACGATTCTGTTTGTTTATAACAATATATAAATATATAAAACTCAATAATACAGCTCTTGTTATGATGAGTGCAAGCGGAATTCATCAGACAGGTTAAGGTGCCCAGCATTCGTCGCATAGGCGCAGTTGGATCTCGACCGACTACCCAAAGACCCAGTGAAACACCGCTGTGGTGACCCTGTGACCCAGTTTCCTGACTGACCCCGTGACCCAGTGACTAAGCCAAAATAGTGATCCATTTGACCCAGCGACCCAGTTTCATCTCTGGTTTACATCCATTAGCGCCGGAATTGCCGTCAGGTGAATCGCTGCCCAATGACCAAAATGCTACTAAATGTTCGTCGATTTGGGTCATAACGCTGGACAATCGAAAACGATCAGCAGTAGCAGTGTTTGTGTGGCCGCTAACGGGTACAAAAGTTGTCAATCAGCAATTTTGGTCGTCGGTAGGTCATTAGCACTTTTTAGGCTTTAGGTGCCATAAAAACCCTACAAACTTTGCGCCAACTGAGGTCTCCGCGCTTAATGTCGGATAGCGTAGCATAGAAGTATACAGCTGTAGCAGGATATATACAAACGTTACTTTCTATTGTAGAGCGAGGTCCGAACTTCCTGGAGTGCAGGCGGGTCCCGGGGGGGATGCGGCGCTGATAGGCGCGGCACCTAGGGTGCCTGCTGGGGGTAGGATGACCTGACAGGTGGGGTTGCCGTCCCTTCCCCCGGGCGGGTCGGAACCCCAGGGTGTAACCCTCCTATCCCGTATGACCACGTGTGGTATTGCACAGTATAAATCTGAAGCGATGCTTCCAACTTTTGTTTTTATTTAATATACTATAATGCTTGACGCATGGTTTTTAGTTTTCTGTATAAGGCCCTACAACAGCTCGAAGTTAATGATTCATGCAACTACGTAAAATTGCTGTCAAAATCCAGAGGCAGTCAATAAGGTGTTGGAGACGAAAGTTTCAAAATTTGAAATGTGCCCTGAGGCGGATTATCGACTAACAAAATTCTTGTAAGGTCATGTATGTATTTTAGCTTTCAGAATCGTAAACTCTATACATAAAATTTCTATTTTTTCAAGTATACACTGCACTGGTCAACGCCGTTCGTTGCCGCAGCAGCGCAGCTATTACATGCCTCGTGGGCTGTATGAACTTGTAGAGACACATCTCATCTCGTACACGTCTATGTTGTTGTACAATTGTATTAATTTGAACAGTCTGTGATGAATGTATATCAGCTTAAATTTAGTTAACTAACCACAAATATTTTGTCTACGAAAACATTTTATGAACAGAAAACGCTTCGATATTTCGTGAACGCTTCAAATTTGTATCTAATCGTAATAGCTTTATTTTTCATCACTTTACTAAGTGTGTGAATCGGTTTTGCTTTTTGCATTTTGTGTTTTGGTAAAATTTCTTTTGTTTCATAAATATGGCAATCTTCCTTTTACTTTTAACGGTAGGTATATGTTTGTCAACAGATGGGACATTGTGTAAAAATTAACCTCATACTTATAAATTTTGTTATAAACGATTCACAATGTCTTTATTAATTACACACGTTAAAGCATGTATAAACGGCAACTAGAGGCAGCCTATTTAGAAGATATAGACCAGTTTGAGTTGCCAGCTGGACGTATTACAGTGCAGCACTACATTCGGCAGCCAGATAAGTGATTGGCAAATAATAGGGACATCAAAATGCAGAAATTGTTGATCGACTGATGAATTGACTAAAGTTCGAAGAAAGCCCAAAAAATATATAAAATTGTAATGACTTACATGAACAATTATAGGTAATGCACCGAGTACCATTCTTCGTTAAGAAATTTAACAGACCTACAAGAGAAAGCAAACAAAAATTTTAGAGATCTGGTGCAATCCGGTGCATAACGACATCATTTTCCACTATCCAGACTCTGCAAAATTAAAGGATATGTTAGTCAAACGGTTGTGGGACGCATAGAGTGCCCTAATGACTCATTTACAAATAAGTACAAGGATATATTATACCTACTGTTGGTTGTGTATGCTCCAGGCTTTGATCCTTCTGTGGATCACAATAGATAATTGTGTGAGCTAACTAGCCAGATTATGTAAAAATGGTAACACAATAAATGTATATAAAACGGTTAAAATTGTTAAACATGCAATAATTTGCGATTGGGCAACTGCAGTGTGGGTTAATAATGGCCTTTGCAAGGTTACAATATTATATTAATTAACAATACATATAATTTTTTAAAACTCTCGTAATACATATTGAAGCGGAATAAAATAAGACATTTTCTATTAACATATTCAACGGTGAATTGGGCTTTTGGCCCATGCAGTTCTTTACCTGCAATCGTAAATATAGAAGCAACCAATATGTAAGATCTGTTTTGTCGCTTCATTAAAAAAGTTTACTTTGCAGAAATGCTAATATTCAAGTGTTCCATCCAATCTTAGGAATGTTTGCGCCCTTTCTCATAAATTCTTGTTCAGTCAAACTAAATAGATATGACTGTCAATATATTTCGGTTCATAAATTATTCTATATTAATTATAAAATGTGACGCTATGGTACTACCGATAAATTTATACCTTCAAACATGGATTATAATAGAGAAAGAGTTGAAAATTTCAACTCAAATAAAGAGTACAATATTATAATAGTTTATGTTTTGAGACATAGTTAGAAATACTAAGCGCCGGCCTCGGTCGGTGACTTCCCAACTACCGTAAAAATTGAAATTTGATACTTGAAAAGTGAAGCAAAAAAAAACAAAACAAAAACCAAAGCATAATTATACATCTTAATGTCTATAATATGCGCATAAAATATAATAAACCTTGTAGTATATCGGCCGCTATAAAATACAATTTATAAAGGGATAGAAATTCGTTTGGACCGTCAACGTCGCAACCTTCAGCTTGAACTTAGCCAAAAGTAGCAAGCTAGGGGACTGTATCTTTGCAGTAAAATAATATACTGAATTATCCTTCTTTTATGTAAAGCTGCGGCTTTGGTACAAAAATTAAGTATTTTCCTCTAATTTTTGCACTATGGTAGTTGTGCAAACCCGTGGAGTAATTAACGATGTATGAGTAAAACAATACAAATATAGAAATTTTGTATATAAAAATATCTCATTAAGCTATTGATGAAGAGTCCGCGATCAGATGAACACACTAGCTTCTCCTACTTAATGTATATATATTAGACTGCTGATAAAAATATGTAATCATAATTTAAACTAAAGTTGTATTTTTCAAACCACCACTGGTTCTGATTAAAGCATTGTCAATTGTTTTAGGTTTTGGTTGGTCAAACGGTGCCTGATATAATAAACCTTAAGGCGGTCTCTAATGGTGAGTACGATGTAGATTTGATTCTGATAGATAAATTCTTATCAAAATTCAGATACAAAAAATAAGTCAAGGGTAATAATCAATAAATATATTAGCTAACATTGAACACTATGGAGTCGTTTATCATCGACAGTACATAGTTTCAGCTAAACTGCATATATACTAAAACTATAATAAAATATATGCAATTATAATAAAATTAAAAAATTTACTTTAACAGCCTTGACTGAAAATATATTGAACTTGTTTAGATAAATCTGCTACACAATATAACAAATGGTCCATCGGAAAGCTAAGTTACTGTACGATCCTGAAGGATGTAGTATCGCAATTACAATATTTACACTATTAAACTTTGATCTGACTAACCATTGAACATTTGCGTAAGCTTTTCACGTTAATTGAAACGAGACTGTACCTCAAATTGGCAGTACTGTGCATAAAACTGTGGGAAAGCATGTTGTCGCAAGCGTGGTGGTTCCTTGTAAGCTAAGGCTTGAATTTAGTCCTTTAACTCATACTGTTGTTCGATAACAACAAAATATGTTAGCATTTATAACTAAATTCGGCGAGTCTTGCACGGTTGCGCGCTTGGTGTTTTTCGCTCGCTTTGTGAGGATCCTTACGTATCCTGGCAATAGCTCCGAGGTAACTCAATGGTTAGTAACGGTAACTTTCACTCTAGTGGTCAGGGTCCCATGTCTCGCAGTGACCAATAATTGTTTATCGCTACTCGAAATGTAAATTTATTTAGGATGTACAGGGATATTCAAAGTATAATACGCCACAAGTTTAACCCTTTGACTCCAACTATTGCTCGACAACAACAAATTAAGTTTGCATGTGTTGTAAAGCTAAATTCGGCGAATCCTGCACGGTTGCACACGTGTTGTTATTCGGTCGCTTTGCAAGAAGCCTTGAGTATCAATATCCCCATCGTTAGTAACCGTGACTTACACCCGTGCGGTCGGGGTTCGATACCTCACGGAAACCAATAATTGTTCATCTATACTCGAAATATAAAATATTTCAGAACTAAAGGTGTTTGCTGATCTAAAGAGTGTATAAATTTGGCCATACATGACGGATGAGATGGTCTCGTCAAGATTGGATTTTGATGGCAATCTCATATTTGATTTTAGTTCTTAAAGTTAGGGCTTGGAAAAGGATGCGCGCTGAGCTTAGGGCCTCACTTCCCACAAACGGCGGAAATAAATTATCGTGTTAAATAGCCATTGTCTATCCATGTTGGTGTATCGCTTTACTTAGTGTTGCAGTGTTCGGTATTAAATATACTTATGTATATTTTAGTTATTATGGTGAATATTTATTACAATAAACACTTGCTAAACTGGAGACTGGAAAATGAAATTATATCTTAAATTCTATAATTACTTTCGTGAGACTGTTCATTCACTCATTCGAACCGATAAATTTTCGTAGGGTAGGAATGACGCACATGATATTATTTGGCTCTTGGATTAATTGTAATTTTGTTCTATAATCAGGGCATAGTGATTACACTGTTTCAATTTAAGCATGTTACTTGCTGTTCCCATGGTTTCTCTGTAACATCTTGTTTATACATGCTCATAGTGGGACAGAGGAATCATCTCTACTGAGGCTCGGACCCCGCGGGAATCATCGCCGATTCTCCCTGTATCCCGAGCTCTTTTCTCCAAAAAGATGGATAAGATTTACAAAAATCGAAATTGGAAAAAATTAGAAAAAATTTGAATCTCAAAATATTTCGGAAATTTAGTCGCCAATGACGACCTGCCCTCTCCTCCACTTCTCCGCCCACCACCGGATCTCCCATGATGGGGGCGCATAAGGCTTCCCCTCCCGAAACACCCGATATCCCTATGAATGTCGGACTCCTCACATGTATACTTTTATTTACGCTATCTACATACAAACAGTTCGAAATAGAAATGATGCTGCTCAGCAATAAATTTCAGCGAAGTATGTAGTTTTAGGAATAACAGATCACGAAATTGATACGATAATTAGCCCGGATCGAATACTTGAAATTAAGGCAAAACTTGCAATGTCCATTAATGAAACAATGGCCGCCGAAAGCTTATTTATCGATAATGAAACGTGTAATAAAATCGTGGATGCGTTTCAAATTTTGTTGCAAAAAGATTCGAATATGCGAGAACGTAAGTTCCACATGTTTTTATTTATATGAAATATATTTGCGTCTTTTTTGGACTTGCTTGTATTCGAAAGTAACTAGCACGACAAGTGAAACGGAACAAGCGAACGTGATCATTTTACACGCAGAGATTTTTTCCAGCTTCCTGAACTCGTTCAAAGTACCCGATATACAACAATACATTAACGGCAAAATTGCGACTATTTTCCAGGATACCTAAGCCTCAGAACTGATTATTTCATCCTCTAAAGCTAAACTTGTTGCTCTCAATTGAAATTATATCTTCAAGGCTTTACATGAAATAGGCCATCTTTACATTGCGTTGTATGCGCTCCGATAACATTATATATGAATCGATCAGATACCATCAAAATTTGCTCGTAAGCTGCATTTTCTGTGTTTTCCCGTAGCATCAAATAATTTGAATCCGGTGTGCGTGCTGGTCCGCATCGTGACGGATTGGGTCCGTTCGTGTCGTACGCAGTGTGAATACGCCCTAATACCGACTCTGGTATCAAGTTGGCTTCGCATAGCGATTATGATTTCCTAATTTGGCAAGGACAGTTTATAGGAAATATTATGTGTTCTTGCTTTTACTTCTGTGTTTCATTTGCAACTGTTCTGTGTGCATATACTACAGGTTGCAGTCAATCGTAGCATGACAATAGTATGTATCGTTTAATATTTAAATACATAAATAAGTTAATATGTTAACATATAAATGGGAACGTGTATATTCAGTGAATGCTACCATTCTGTTCTTTGCCAAAAACATATAGCAGCATACTTGAAAGACCTATGGTTTGCCTAATACAGTTTACCTTTTTCCTGTGTGAGAACATAGTCGTTCACAGTATTTTTTTATACTGTAGTTGATGTTGTCCCAATCTGCCTGAAGAAATGTTTTCATCGAAATTTAGAATCTATTTTCCTACAGATTATAATGTCTGTATTACAAATTATCGTTATGACACAGGTATTTTCTTTACTGTTAAGTTTTTGCGTAAGATTTTTTGTACATACGGGAAATCATGTGGTGAATACACATTTTTGATCTGATAGAAATTTGTGTTTTCTAAAATTCCGCTATTTTAACACTCTGTGTTCTATTCATTATGTGCTTTGTGTGCGCGGCAGAAACAATATCGAAACTATGTAACTAAACTTATTTTCAAATTAGAAAGACGCCAAATGACGTTGACTGCGAGTTCGCCGAAAATATTTTTTATCATCAATGGTCCAAGCGAATGCACCAAAGTTAAACTGATAATTCAT
>JASANE010004579.1:0-19298 GCA_030248225.1 Trileptium ribeirensis
TAATATTCCTCTGTCAACCACAGGTCCGCAGCGAAGAGGACAAGGAGAGCTCAGTCCTTATCTTCCACAGTCATCTCTACAGTGGTTCGCATCTTACCTTACCGGACGCCGTTACCAGGTCCGCATTGGAAACTCGCGGTCTACCCAGAAGGATCTATCCTGCGGTGTTCCTCAAGGCAGCGTCCTTGGACCACTTCTGTTAAACATATATACAGCGTCTGTCGTGGAGCTAATTGCAGCGGCCGGCTTTTACGTACATTGCTGCGCAGATTACATCCAAATTTACAAAAACCTCGATCCCAAAGACTCAACCGAAGTCATGAGCACACTGCAATGCTTATTTGCCGTTCTTCGAAATTGGTTTTATAACAATAACCTTAAATTAAATGATTCAAAAACCGAACTAATACACTTCAGTCGCAAAGACACATGCAAGCCATGTTTGCACATTGATAACGCCGTAATACAACCGTCGGACTATGTAAAGATCCTGAGTGTGTTCCTTGACAGTCGCCTATGTTTCAACCGTCAGATAACTGCTCTCTCGCGGGGCTGCACAAGGCAACTTCGCGAAATTAGGCGAATGCGGCGACGGTTTGATGAACAGACAACAAAATGCGTCGTCCGAGCATTTGCCATGTCTCGACTAGACTACTGTAATGCCCTGTATTGCGGTATGTCTTTGTCTCATATCGTTCCACTGCGACGTCTGCTCCACAATGCTGCCCTGATAGTGTTACAAACAAGCAGACGCGAACACATTACTGTGATTCTCCGACGACTCCACTGGCTACCTGTTGAAAAGCGGATACAGTACAAAATGCTCGTCATCCTCTTCAACGCCATATCTAATGGCGCACCGTCATATATCTCCGACATTGTCAAACTATCAGTGGTGCCACGCCTAGCGGCCTGCCGCATACTCAACATAGACGTTTCAGCTCCCTTGCGCCACTTGCATGGAATAACCTGCCATCAAGCCTCCGTGATCCTAGTATATCAATTGTAAAATTTAAATCTCGATTAAAACTTTCCTAGTTCCTGGAATAGACGACACAATATGATATAATATTAACAATTGTGTTACACCGTGTGTTAAACTCACTTGTATTATACCGTGTTGTTCTGCTTATGCGCCTTTGTAACATTGTCAATGAAATTGGCGTATTATAAATCCATTATTATTATTATCTTCCACCCGCACCACACTACACCTTAAGCCGCCTTCTGCAATGCAGAAATGTCACATCCATTTTGCTATTCGTAAAACCAAATTTGAGCCGCTATGGAAATTCTGCTATGCCCTCTTTAGTTGCTTAGGCTGCACAGCCTGGTCAGCCAAGATCAGCTAAGGGCGAAGCCCTAGCACAAAACTAATATAATAGGATAAAAATCGGGTTTACTAAAAATATTGAAGTTTGCTTCAGATTAAATGTACCTACAGGGAATATGCAAATCAGCATGCGAACCGCTTAACTATCGGTCAGTTTCACTCTTATCGAACTCTTTCAAGCTTATGGAATCGATAGTTAATGAACAATTATTAAATTACATTTCATCAAACAATTTAATAGCAAAAAGTCAGCACGGTTTTCTCGCAAAGCGTTCTACTTGTACACAGGTTTTGGAATGTTTCGATGACTGGTCCATTTCACTGGATATGGGAAATTTAGTTGATATTGTTTATATCGATTTTGCCAAAGCCCTTGATACAGTATCGCATAAGAAATTATTGCACAAGCTTTCATCGTTCGGCATTACAGGCCATCTCAAAAAATGGATCGAATCTGTCTTAAACAACAGGCGGTTTCATGTAAAAGTAAATGAAACTTGTTCTAAATATTATTCAGTAACTTCAGGTGTGCCCCAAGGCTGTGTACTTGGTCCTTCGCTGTTTCTGTTGTATACAAATGATATCAATAATTATGTTATGCCTAATGTTAGTAGCAAAATTTTTGCTGATGATGCTAAACTTTATGTCCATTACTCTCTAAATGGTACCGATCAACAACAATCCCTCCAAAACACGTTGACTTCAATTGAGCAATGGGCACAAAAATGGCAACTTTCAATATCTGCTCCCAAATGCATCCTGTTGCGACTTGGAAATCCAGTTGCCGAAACAAATTACATTTTCTGTGACGAACTTTTACCAATCGTTATGCAATGCAGAGACCTAGGTGTTTATGTCAGTCACAATCTGAAATGCGGTTCTCATCGCAGAGCTGTGGCTAAACAAGCATACCAGACTATAAATATTTTATTCCGATGTTTTCTGACCAATAGCGACCGTGTGCTGTTACGGTCCTACGTCACTTATGTACGACTAGTGCTTGAGCATGCTTCTTAAGTCGGGTCCCCATGTCAGCTAAGTGATATTGACTATATTGAGAGAGTACAAAACAAAAATATTTTACTCACCGTTTATTCACCAGACTAAGGTGGGCAAAAGTATTTTACAAGGAACGGCTCAGTATTTTAAATCTTGAGCTGCTTGATCTGCGTCGACGTTATCTCGATCTTGCTATGGGCTACAAAATTATAAATTCAGATACTGATGCCTGCAAATACATGCTCAAAATGTCAGGCGTATCGCAGAAGCGTGGACACTCACTGAAACTAATTAAAAGAATTTCAAAACGAATATTTGAAAACATTCTTTCGGAGTCCGGGTAATCAATCCCTGGAATTCGTTACCCGAACTCGTCGGCAATATACCTATCGTCCGCGCTTCTAATTCAAATTTCGCTTGAAATATGTCGACTTGTCGCACTTTCTGCATTACGACAGGAATATGTGACCAATTTCAAGGCAGTCAGTCCCTCTAGCCTTCCTAATCCTATCAAAAATTTCGTCGAAATACAAAATGCGGTTATCTATTTTCGTGTAACTAGTTAATGCATAGTAAGGTGCATGTCAGACCTAAACAGTGTCTTTCAAATTTTTCTTTTTACAAATCGTACTTTTATATAATTCGCAAATGGTACATGCATCTCTACGTGCAGTGGCTATTTAATGTTATCAATATTATCGTTTCAACTTATGATCAGTTGTAAGCGGTTCTATGCCCTTTCTGATCTTATCTGTTTATTTACAACATGTCAGTCTATTATTTTTGTATAACAGGATCTTTCATCTGGTCTATATATCACATGGACAGTGTGAGTATGGACAATGCATAACAGTTCTATGTAATAAGGCTGGCTTGACCGGTAATAAACAATGTTGTTGTTCTTGTTGTTGTTTGTGAATAAGTTTGTTAAAACAAATCGTATAATGAACACAAAGTATGTTGCCAGGTTAATTCATTCCATTTCCGAACTATTACTATAAGATTGCCGAAAATATCATTAGAAAATTCAAATTTTTGAAGTGGTTTACAGATAGTAGGCTGTATTCAAGCGTTTATTGTCTACTATCAAACAAGGCTAAGAACTTTACTGTTGTAGCAGCTAAATAAAAGCTAATCATTTTATTTAGTTAAGTAACCAAAAATTTTAGATAGATGGGACAACAAAAAATCGCTTATATTATTCAAAATTAATTAAAGATAGCAATACAGCTTTACAATTATTAAATCAGAAACAAGTGAAATTGTCTGAAAACAAAGCTGCTTCCACATTTTAACAGCAGACGTTGTGTTGCATATTTCTTTTTACATATCTACGCATATTTGGAGTTGAATATCTCTCTAGTTACGTGACATCAACTTCACCGTTTGCAGCTTAAAGTGATAGTAAACTAAATCTAGATTCTTGACGAATTAAATGACGCACAGCTTTACAAAACAAGGCACCTTCATGAACACGATGCAAAGATATGGCTGTTGGATCTCATACAAATATTAAGTATAAAGTCCCTATATGGATGATGTACTGACCCTAATCTTAAGTCGGGGCGGGCTGCCGCCCCCGAATCCCCGGCTGTGAGTTGTTCTTTTTTCTAACGTTATAGTGTCCGGTCTCTAAACGTGACATGTTCCGAAGATGTTATGACAGAGACAGTTTAGTACCACATCGACTGAGTCAAATCCTTTCAACGTAGCATCACGAAACACATCTTTTTCAAAAGAATTTACATCTGAGAAAATTGTTTTGCGCGGCGCAGTTTTGGGCAAAAAATTTCTTGCGGAAATCTCTTGACAAATAAATCTACCTGTTTCAGGGATGCCGTTAAATAGGAAATAAAGCTCTATTTATACTAAATATCAAAACGTAAGTGTAATAACCATTTCTATAAAAGTCTAAATTTTTTTTATTTGTTTAATAAACAAAAACGCAGTAAACTATTAATAAAATAACTAACAATATAAAATTTATAATTGTTAGCTCAAAAAGTTTTATATCAATGAAGTCAAAGTCTAGACTGCAACTTGGCAGTTAAAATAAGATGTATATAAAAATTTGATTTTTCGACTGAACATATAAAATCATAACTCTGACTATTAATTTGAAAAATAAACCCGAATCAACTTTATACCTGAAAATAATTTAACATTTTTAGAGCACTCTGTTAAACATGAAACTGAGAAAAGATATATTTGACATATGGAAACAATAAAAACGTGTGAGACAAACAATAAAGGTTTAAGTAGTGTAAGCATAAGCTCAAACCGAACAGGACAAATTTTTTTTTCACCGCCATTCTGATTTTGTAGAAACCTCCAAGATTTTTCTTGCGGATATTGTGTGTGAACATTAGATTATTGAGTTATAGATAATATATATTTTTTGAAATGGTACGTTTGAGTGATTAATGTCTATTGGATAAATCTTTTCTGGTAACAAAAGCATTTTTGTTCAGATAAAACAAGCTGAAAAAAGTCGCCTATTTTTTGTAACATGACAAACTACTATAGGCAGATATAAGAGGCAAGGTTTCCCTCCCCATTCTGCTATAATTATTATTCATTTCCTTCTTTAAAATTTGTCTTACCATAAAAATATATGGCAGAGCTCTGCGAACGCTAGTAAGCATGCGTGCGGACGACGTTTAATGATTATTCATTCTTGAGTGGTATGAACGCGTTTCAGAAGCAGAACTCTGCAGTAAATGTAAAGTCTCATATATACCATAGGAACTGAATAAATTTGTATTATATTTGTATTGCTTTGTAAAACGAAGTTGGCTGTAAAACCTTCTAAGTTGCTTAATGCCCAACATGGATGTCCTCAAATAGGAACGTACTCATGTTTTTTCTTGTTTGGTGACCGATGGCATGAGACGCGTCCGATACCATTATTACGTCATAATGTCTCTGCTGGTTTAGAGAGATCCGGATGCAGGGCATAGTCACATTCCAGTGTTTGGTGAAACGTTTTTAACAAGGGAGTGTTCTTGAGAAAAAGTTGTACGTTCTAAGCGTGCCACAGATGTCAAAGTATTTTGACGTCATAGACGCTCTGTAGTTTGAAATTTAACTAAGTGATAAGCAAGAAAAACATTTATTATTGCTAGCTATGCTTTAAAGAACATTATTGAGAACCTCGTACGGAAAAGTCCAAATTATCGTCCGTATTTAAAATTATTAAAATTGAATTTATAATTTATGTTTCCTAAAAATCATTTTGTAGCAAAAATGAGTAGAAGTATGCCGACCAACATATTTAGGTCTTAGTGAAATGCGCGACTTAGCAAAAATTGTCTGTGTATTAAGCATAAAAATGTTGGCCCAAGCAACCCTGAGGGGCGGTACGATATAACGTTAGGAAAAAGAACAGTTTAGTGGGTTCGAGGGGCGGCAGCCCCCGAATTAAACGTAGGCTTAGTGTATGTCTCATATAAGGATCTTAGCTTAGGCTGACTAAGGCTTAGGCTTAGTATATCGAGAATGGCATGGCCTGTATTTTATTTCCACCCCTCCGGGTTGCTTTGGCCAAAACGTTTAATATCAACCTGGTCAAAAATCGCCATTTGTTAGTTTTTAACCCACGTGAATATACTTAATTTTATGTTTAGGTAAGTATTATAATCTTTCAAACATCGTTCTCCAATTTCCGCTGGGCATTTAGTGCACTAAACACGCGAGTATTCACCATTCTGTTTTAACCAACAGCTTTATAGAAAACAAGGACAACCATAATAGTATTTTGTTCGAAACGTATATTTAGTACCTTTATTATGGCATATACTACCTTTGGCTATATTAAAACTAGGATGCCAAGCCGATATCCTAACGAAATTTTCGGTCGTTTCTGAATCACATCTGTCCCACAAACTTGTGGATACTCAAAAAATTGTAAAAAAAGATGATAATTGTGTAATATAAGATGCTATTTTAATGAAATTTGTATGAATAATAGTGAAATTACGGAGCCATAATAGTATTTTCTTGGAAACGTATATTTAGTACCTTTATTATGGCATATACTACCTTTGGCTATATTAAAACTAGGATGCCAAGCCGATATCCTAACGAAATTTTCGGTCGTTTCTGAATCACATCTGTCCCACAAACTTGTGGATAGTCAAAAAATTGTAAAAAAAGACGATAATTGTGTAATAAAAGATGCTATTTTAATAAAATTTGCATGAATAATAGTGAAATTACAGAGCCACTAACTTTCAACAGTTACTTTAGTTATTCTAAATGTTAAAAAATATTTACTTTATAATTAAATAAATTACTTAGCTAGTCACGTAAACATATGTTATATTTGACCGGTCTATTTTTTCCAGGGACGCTACGCCTTTCAACCCAACGGACCCAGAGTAGCATGTCTAGTAAGCGATGCATATTTGTATGTGTACTGTGCCTTAGATTATCTATGTAGTATGGTTTAGATACACATTAAATTGTGATAGCACACATGTATGTATTATGCCAATATCGAAACACTTTTAAGGAGTCAAATGTATTTGAATATATAAAATTTCTCAGGAGTTTGATGAAACTCTTTTATTTTTGTATAAATACTCTAATTCATTTGCATGAAAACATAGTTATAATTGATTGGATTTAGTCACATTACATTGTGGAATATAGCGCACAATGAGCATATTTTTGTATGAACCACAACATTAGCGTTGCATGAATATACATTATATGAAAAGCAGAACATGAATTTAAATATATATGCTGAAAAATATTTTATGCCGTATATTTTAGTTAAATCAATTATAACTAATTTATTAATTTTTATACATATTAGTGTAAAATAAAATATAACTTATGTATGAATTTACACATACATGAAATTTTTATATTCATGTCTAATTTTTTATCAAACGAACCATTGGCTACAAACGGTGCCCTTATTATCTGCTGTTTCCTACAAATTAGCTGCAAATAATCGAACTTTGCTGTATTTATGCGTTTTTAAGCAAATTGTATGTAAGTCATAGATAAGCTGCATAAGGTTCACATAAAGTTATGTGAAAGTAATAAATTCTTATCTCTAAATTTGTACAAAATTATTACATGTATTCTCTGTTACAATTCTTTCATATTAAGTGCGATAATATATTGTAACAGGGTCGTTCCGACCCTGCCACGGACACTTTAGGACAACTACACCCAAAATTGGATTGGGATACGTCGGATAGGGCTGGTCACGTACAAGGGTCGCCTCGCACCAGCGGACATTCTGCAGGAAAGTATAGACCGTGTGGTTTACGTTAATATTTTGTATAAAACGTGCGAGTTATTTTGTATAAAATGTGCAAGTATTTTGTATAAAATGTGCAAGTATTTTGTATAAAATGTGCAAGTTATTTTGTATAAAATGTGCAAGTTATTTTGTATAAAATGTGCAAGTTATTTTGTATAAAATGTGCAAGTTATTTTGTATAAAATGTGCAAGTTATTTTGTATAAAATGTGCAAGTTATTTTGTATAAAATGTGCAAGTTATTTTGTATAAAATGTGCAAGTTATTTTGTATAAAATGTGCAAGTTATTTCTGTATAAAATGTGCAGTTATTTGTATGAAATGTGCAGTTTGTTTTGCATAAAATGTACAGTTCATTTTGTATAAAAATGTGCATATTAACATTTTGTGTAAAAATAATGTGCAGTCTCGCATAAACATGTCGTTTGGCCCAATGGACCATTTTGCATTATTGTAATCCGTCAGGGACGAGTGTTCCAATCGGTCCCCAAATTGCGAGGAAAGGAGCCCCAACCGACCTGTAGAACTGAGAATAGAGTACTACGCCGACGACAGTTGGAAGGCAGTCGACAACTCAACCGGTAGGTATTCGTGTTATAGGGTTGACGGTTACGACCGTCCGGGAATAGGAGGCCCCTGGCTGCACGTTCAGGAAAACACGTCTGTTAAGACCGAAATCAAAAATGTTAAGTTTACTCGGTTATAATAATATATTAGGTAATGGTTATGGAAAACAACAAGCTAGAATAGACGGAAATCACACTTTGGTAGCACTTGTAACTATAGGGGATGACGGATGCCGGGCTCGTTCAAAGGTCCGTCGCCGTCTGCGATATCATGGTACGGAAAATAACCAGAGTAGGCTGGTGAAACGCTTTGAAAATTGCAAATAGATATTCAAAGGCCCTCCGGACAACGCCGCAACTTCGCTTGTAACACGTAGAGACAATCGCTACTTACGCTAGGTAGGACTGTCATCAGAGAACCCGGACCATCACTTTCCATGTAGTTAGGATGCATCATATATAAAATATATACATGTATCTATTCATGTGTGTATGCTGTGGACAACCTTTAAACCAACCGGCCTTGTTTCTGCGACCTATTGTAGTATGCAACTAATACGAACCCCACTTTCTAACACTCTCGCCGCCACACCCCGCGTCAGAATCGGTGCACGCGACCCCTCGTTTTGTTCACCGTGATTAGTTGAATCCAACCATATGCTTTGTACCTGTGCCCGAATCCCCGCTGACCCGCGATAGCCACAGGAAGTGCCTAGAAAGCAGTCGTCAACTGTTGATGGGCGCGACAATACGAGGGGTCGCGTGCACCGATTCTGACGCGGGGTGTGGCGGCGAGAGTGTTAGAAAGGAAGACGAGTGGGGTTCGTATTAGTTGCATACTACAATAGGTCGCAGAAACAAGGCCGGTTGGTTTAAAGGTTGTCCACAGCATACACACATGAATAGATACATGTATATATTTTATATATGATGCATCCTAACTACATGGAAAGTGATGGTCCGGGTTCCCTGATGACAGTCCTACCTAGCGTAAGTAGCGATTGTCTCTACGTGTTACAAGCGAAGTTGCGGCGTTGTCCGGAGGGCCTTTGAATATCTATTTGCAATTTTCAAAGCGTTTCACCAGCCTACTCTGGTTATTTTCCGTACCATGATATCGCAGACGGCGACGGACCTTTGAACGAGCCCGGCATCCGTCATCCCCTATAGTTACAAGTGCTACCAAAGTGTGATTTCCGTCTATTTTAGCTTGTTGTTTTCCATAACCATTACCTAGTATATTATTATAACCAGGTAAACTTAACATTTTTGATTTCGGTCTTAACAGACGTGTTTTCCTGAACGTGCAGCCAGGGGCCTCCTATTCCCGGACGGTCGTAACCGTCAACCCTATAACACGAATACCTACCGGTTGAGTTGTCGACTGCCTTCCAACTGTCGTCAGCGTAGTACTCTATTCTCGGTCCTACAGGTCGGTTGGGGCTCCTTTCCTCGCAATTTGGGGACCGATCGGAACACTCGTCCCTGACGGATTACAATAATGCAAAATGGTCCATTGGGCCAAACGACATGTTTATGCGAGACTGCACATTATTTTTACACAAAATGTTAATATGCACATTTTTATACAAAAGGGACTGTACATTTTATGCAAAACAAACTGCACATTTCATACAAATAACTGCACATTTTATACAGAAATAACTTGCACATTTTATACAAAATATCTTGCACATTTTATACAAAATACTTGCACATTTTATACAAAATAACTTGCACATTTTATACAAAATAACTTGCACATTTTATACAAAATAACTTGCACATTTTATACAAAATACTTGCACATTTTATACAAAATAACTTGCACATTTTATACAAAATAACTTGCACATTTTATACAAAATACTTGCACATTTTATACAAAATAACTTGCACATTTTATACAAAATACTTGCACATTTTATACAAAATAACTCGCACGTTTTATACAAAATAGCCTGCACATTTTATACAAAATAACTCGCACGTTTTATACAAAATATTAACGTAAACCACACGGTCTATACTTTCCTGCAGAATGTCCGCTGGTGCGAGGCGACCCTTGTACGTGACCAGCCCTATCCGACGTATCCCAATCCAATTTTGGGTGTAGTTGTCCTAAAGTATCCGTGGCAGGGTCGGAACGACCCTGTTACATATATTGACAAAATTGTAAGCGGACTAAAAATCATGTCCACAATTTTACTAGCGCCAGTATTTCAGCTTCATAAAAGCTTTCGGCCATTATAGCCTATTTATTTGTTACTAAGAACCATCACACTAAGCGGATACCAAATGAGCTTACGCGCTGATGGCAAATTTGTATTATGTTTGTGTTTTCCAAATATTAAATGTTTTTTTTATCTAGGAAGGGAAAGACTTTTTATTATTTTTTTGTTTTGGAAAATAAATCTTTAGCGCGGTATAGCGCTTTTGGGCGGCACGCCCTTAGCGAAGGACAAAACTTCGTGCTATACGCAGTTGGCGCGGATGTTGCACGTGGCACGGTTGTCTGCCTTCGTTAGATTGTATATTTCAGTCATATTACTTCTACATGCAAGCAATTTAGTCACATTCATCACGAACATTTAAATTAAATCTTTTAGTACAGAACCTAGCTACAAACTACAAATTGCAAAAAACGGGTTGATTTTAGCCTGAAAGATGGCTACCCCAGAACAGGTGGAGTGATATGCATAAAATTGTAGTTGGAGCCTAGCTTTGAACAACAAATAAAAAATAGCTAAATATTTTAAAAAGGAATGGTTGCTGAATTATTAAAGTTGCAACAAAATTACACCTCATATAATATAAACTTTGTAGGCGATAGCTGTGTGCTCTACTTCAACAATTTTGAGATATTGAAATTTTGGTTTCTAATTTCGTATATTTGACGGCGTATTTTATTTAATATATATCTTATTTAATACCACAATCAATCTGTGATTAGCGCATAACATCTACCTTTGCTTACAACAAATCGCAGTATACGGGTACGCTCACCTTTGAGTTAAGGAATTTCAGAATTCAAACCTGCATTTTACCGAAATATTGTCTGTTATCTCCTACGGCAAACTCAACGCTAGCATCTATATGCTTGTCTCGAAACACACAACGGAATATACAATAATAATCTCTGACCGAAACATTTGTTCGCAGTTGAGCGAAAAATAAATCATTTCAACCGACAGGATTAAAATGCGTCAAAATATTGACTTGCATGATGACCGATAAATTGATTTTGTGCCAATTCAGTAAACGAAATATTTATTCTGAGTAAATTGGTAAAACCATATTTTACTAATTTCGGAAACTCCTTAGGGCGTTAATTGCAATTAGACGAAATTGAGCTTTCATTTCAAGTTATGTATTTAGCGTTTTATAAATCAACACTTAGCTTTGAAGTACATACCGATGTTATAAATGGGTTATCTAAGAACTCAGATTGAAAAGTGCTGTAAGGGGAGACACTGCTGGCCCAATGAAAGTGGTTTTCTATAATTTTTTTTGATTTTGTGAAATCAGTCACCGAAACTGACCATTCTTTTCGAGGAATTAATATTTATCTTGTATAACTATGGAAATGCCGCTTGCTATCGCGAGCAGTAAAAGTTACGATCTCGAACGGACTGCCGTAGTCACACTAACAACGCACGTGCAAACCCAAAGCGCAAATTCTAGGCACTAACTCAACACTTTATAGCTTATCGTTGTGAAACACGACTCGAGAATTTCAAATATTAAATTATTAAAAAGCAATTGAGTTCGTTAAGAATAACATAACCACTATAACATTTGATAACTCCCTTTTTAGCTTAATAACTAAATTTACAATAATTCATGCAATGTTCCTTTTTTGTAAAAATATATCCGAACCTCATCGAATTCATGTATAATTACGATGATCTTGTGCGATATTTTACGTATGTTCTTTTTCAGATAAATTCACGGGTACCACTTCTATCAGCACCACTATGGCCGCCCAATGTTTACTCTAAAGCCTCACAGCGTCAACAGCAGCAAAGTCATATTTATCCGTTTCATTTCGAGAAACACTTTCATGTACCCGTGAAAACAGCAAATGAATTTGGTCCGTTCAATAATGTAGTATCTGCCACACGGCTTACAACAACAAGCGCACCGAGATCAGGAAGTCGTCTTGGATCTCGAAAATCAAAACGTCGCCGTAATCGAATGCTCAATTTAGCGGAAGCAGCCTATGTAGCAGGACTCAAAGAGGAGGATGGTCTCGGTATTGTGACACCGCCAGAGACTCTGTCGGCGCGACAGGATCGCCTTCGTCGGAAGCGACTGCTCCGTAAACGGAAACGACGAAAACTGACCGCAAGAGCAGTACGTGCACTTCAGTCGCTGCCCGATGCAGCGCTGAGTCGTATCTTAGACGCGTATACATCGGATAGCGGTCGCAAAATTCGGGTTAACAAAGCGCTATTTCGAACCATGAATCCTCAGGTTCTGGCTGACTATATTAATTCAAGAAAAATTAATATTGTCGACGTACTTGAACGATTTCGTGAACAAGAACAGCAACAAGACCAGTTTTACGAGGAGCCGGGCAGAGTTGAAATCAGACAAACCAAGTCCGAAAGTCGTTCGCTTGAGCTGGACGACAATCAGCTTAAATCAGAAATAAAAAAACCGAAATCGACTAAAGTTATTATAGTTCCAAAAGACAACCATTGGTTATCAGAGTCGTCAACATTGGAGATTACTTCCGCGTTTGGTGACAACGGCAGTCCAACAGAGACGAATGACGTGGAAACGTACCACGATCATAGTTCTAATTCGAAATCTAGTCTTGGAAACCAGGAAAACACGAGTAATAGTGGCAGTGGCATAACTGCGTCAACCTCAGCTGAACAAATAGCAACTACTACAGCAGAAACAACTACAACTGGAAATTCTGACATCGAGAATAGTGCTGGTGATAATTTCGGTAGTACGGATTTCGAAATTGACGAAAACTATTTCAAACGAGGTGGAGGCGAAATTTGGCCGCCTTCGACGATAGCTGCACTGAATCGATTTGACAATCTTGTCCCCCAATTTCATCTGCCACATCTTGCTCAAAAACCAACGCAATCACCTCGCGAACAATATCGCGGCTTAGCCAATTTTTATCCCTATAACTCTCCATCACCTATAATAGGTGACCCTTTACTAGCTGCTTTCTTTAATAGCTCTTACACCCCTTACAAGAACTCACCGGCCGTATTTCCGTTCAATGTGGAGCCATCGTATGGAACATCTATTCCAGATGTGCCTTTTTTGTTCTTGGACGCTGCCGCGGCATCACAGCCTTTGAAAAACGGCCAGCACAGCTCAGCTGCCAGCTCCTCCGAAAACAGTCCGAACGTCGAGTATCGAACACTATTTCCACAGACACTGGCAAATCAACGTAGCGCTAATTTACGTATCGGACCGTTCTTTGCTTCTCATAATAACAAAGCTCAACTTGTTCCAGAACAAACTACGCACCACCTGTCAAACCGCGTGGCAAACGGAAACCGACTAACTCGTCAAGAGCTGGAAGTTTTACGCAATATGTCGTTGGAGTCAATTCAACGTATTGTCCTTGAAAAAGCGGGTTATCGAATTGGAAAAGGCTTAGCCCGATCGGTAAAAAATCATCTCATTGCTCAAAACGAGCAATTGATCTATAGCATGAAATGACCAGCGGTATTGAAATAAACAACGGCTGATCACACAGACAATTCAGTGGAATCAAGAGCAAAGATTGAGAAAAATTGATAAAGCAAGTATTGTTATCTGAATTCATCGTCCAACTATGTAACGGTAGGTAAGATTGGGCTATATCACACTGATAACAAGAATGCGGAGCTCAAACTATAAACTGCATCATGATCATGAGCCAAAATGATCTGTGGTCGCTTTTGTCTTTTGATTAGGTGCAAAATACCCCGAAAAAGCCGTCATATCGTGGACTCAACTGACTGGATTCATCGCACTCTATACTTAACATTATTACGGTGTTACTGTTGCATCGTTCAAAAAAGAGTAACGTGAAAATCTGTTATCTGATCAATTATTTGTCAAAATCCAAATTTTCTCACTACGTTACATATTGTTGAATTCTATCATATGCCACCCAGTCTTATCACTCCTATTATGCATGTTAAGCCCAAGGAAAGCTAGGAAGCGTAAAGTTATATCCATGAAAAGAACATCTTAGTGCGGGTGTTCGGGAACGAAACAGTGCCCTCCAACGTAGTCTTAGGGTTCTAGGAATAAGGCTCATATAAGGGCGTTAGTTAAGGCTAAGGCTCATGATTTAGGCTTAGTATTTCGAGTGCGGCAGAATTTGAATGTTTGTTACAGTCCAGCTTAGTTTTGCACGTTATCATAGAATCAGCTGTGCACATATTTAAGACTGCAAAATTATACCTCGTTTGGTCAAAATACAGTATGTTGAGTATTGTCCCAGTATTTATATTGTCCTATCACATGTGACACTGTAAGTATGTTTTTTATTTTATCTACAAGTTACCATCGGCATGCATGCTGCAGACAACTGTTTTGGCCCCGCCCGCTGAATCGGATCTTTTACCCTAAATTCGACATTTGCTCAGTCGAGTCTGTGATTTATGTTAATATGTCTTAGGATTAGTAATACCAAGAGTACCTGATGATTTTTTTGAGAAATCTCCATGCACTCTTGGTAATACCAAGAGTGCATTCGGGATGAGTATGACACTTCCCTCCACTCTAATGTTAGCCTGTGTTTGATGATACGGGCGTTTTCGGCCTGACCACCAGTTTCTTGGGGGGTCGAGATGCACTTCCCCCCCCGCTGTTTTTTGGGAGGAGGGGTAGATCGGAAATTGGGGGTTCGAACTACCCCCTCTCAAAAAAATAAAAAAAGTGGGGGATGAGGTCCGACCTACCCCCCGAAATACTGCGGGTCGTGCCGAAGACGCCCGTATCATCAAACACGGGCTAACGTGTGAGTGCAGGGAAGTGCCATACTCTTCCCTAATGCACTCTTGGTAATACTAATACAAAGCTATGCGCCTTGTGACATGAGACATATTTTTGTCACTTGTTTTGTAACAAATTTGCACTCATGGATGAAGTGAACGGCATATAATTTGTGTATGCTTTGTGAAAAGTAAGCAACATACAAGACTCATGTGATGCTCAAATTACTATGCCATGGGATCTTGCCTAAAGATATCATTTATACAGTGATTTGCAGTTCTAGGACTTAGACAAAAGTTCTTTACCTTTTATCATGCTACGAACTATAACTTCATCATTCGTGGTAATTTTGCGCAAAAAATACAAAGTATTTGATCACTATGTTGTGAACGGTAACGCATTGGAGACAAATGAGCAATTCTTAACCGCATCAAATGTAAAAAAGATTAATTGTACATTCATTACTGAGTTATAACTGTAATTTGTAATAAAATTGTATCATAAATGTTGTACTAACCTGGTATTCTCTTGAATATTCTCTCTTGCTCCTGAATAACTTTGTAACAATTTCGTTAACAGACTTTAGCGCTTTTGTTAACTTGGAAGCTTTTTATGAAAATTAGGATAGTTTAATTTAATAAACTTTAAAGTGCACAGCATACATGCAAAAATTCGCAGTTGTGGAACTGGCATAGCAGTTATAAATTTCAAAGCAATTATAGATTATAATCAATAACTAATTGCTATGTATAATTGTGGTAAACCCAAAAGGTAATTATTGTTGTTTTCCACATATCAAAACGATAGCTGTTACAGCACGCGTAATCTATGGAGGCATGTCTTTTGCCTTGGATTAAATTCATGTACAAAATAGAACGGTACACTATTAGAGTACTGTTTAATTTCGACGAAAATGGTTATTCATTCATTGAATATGTTTTTGACATATTAGCCAAACCTATATATTCAGGTATAATATTTCACTCAAAATACAAATACGAAACTGTGCTATTTTCTGCAATTAATAAACCGTGATCGAACAATCAACAATTATATTGGATATTTGGCTTAGGATCATCTCGATAAGTTTATTAGGGTTGCCGCAACAGTGGCTATTCGATGGAAAATTAACGTCATTCAAATGGAAAATTTAAAATTTTAGATCTACAAATAAATAGGCTGCTATATAAATTTCGAGCCTATTTAAATCTATCGCCCGCGGAACATAAGCGATTATTGTAGATTTTGTTGAAAAATATCCATGCAACTATAATTGATTTGCTTGCATTTCGCTAAATTTTTCAATTCCGATATGGATTTCCTTTTGATGTTCCGTCGTTTCAAATATAGCGTGTTTATTTTAAGTACAACACTTTCATAGTTTATCTCCCAAAGACATACTTCAAAACCGATCTGGGCCTGAAAGTTGATATTTCACTGCAACTTAATTTTAATCCTGTGTATCCTTAACGACGCGAGTGACGAATTTTTGACTAATCCTCTAAGTCCAAGCTAGTTGCTGTATAGTACAATTTTTGGCAAACTCAAGCCCACACTGCGAGTCGAAGTCCGATTTTATCGGTGTGAACGGCACATGCAAACCACTGTGCTATTCAAATGCTGTTGCTCAGATCCCTATGGAACCTCACAAAGCGCTCTGTGAACCGCACATGCAAATCATTGAGCTATCTGAGAGCTGTAGTACTGTTGCTTATGGAACTTCACTAAAGCGAGCAAACAACGCGCGTGCAAACATTACGCAACACCGCATACCTGGCTAGCACAACGCGCTGCAATATACGTTGATGCCAATTGGCAGAGTTGGGCATGAAAGGGTTAGCGAAGCGACTGAACATTTCTTGACGAATCTTCTAGCGCCCGAGCTAGTTTCTGTAAAGTACAATTTTTGAAAAAGTAACGCCCACGCCGCGAATCGAACCCCGATTTTATCGGTTTGAACGGCGCATGCAAACGACCGAGCTATCTGAGAGCTGTTGCTCGGTTACTTATGGACTCTCACAGAGCTCGCAACACCACATACCTGGCTAGCGCAACGCGCTGCAGTACGTTGATGCCAATTGGCAGAGTTAGGCATGAAAGGGTTAGCGAAGTGGCTGACAAATTTTTAAATGAGCCTCAAACGCCAGAGTCAGTTTCTGAGGCACGGGTTCGAATTCTGGCTTGTCTAACGTTTGATCTCTGGCGGATCTTTTCAATGGATGAACCCGACGTGATACTCCAGCACAGAATTTCGAACACATCTAGACCAGGGGATTTATGCAATATCACACGACACTAGCGTACTTAGCGTAGCAGAATAAGATGTTATCGGGTCCTATGGTGTAGTGGTAGCGCGCTCTTCTCGCAAGCTAGGGGCACCGGATACCAATCCCTGCTGGACCAATGTAAGATCTGCAGTGATTGGCTTAGCATGGTATTAAATTTCTTTAATTGTAGTTTTAAATTCACGTAATTCAATTTGATTTCAGTTAAGTGAGTATCAATTGACTAATTCAAATTCGCTTTGATAAATTTATTACCATTTTTACTATGAAAAGCAACTAGATAAGAAACTTGTTTTAAGCTTAGAAATAAATCGATATTGCTGCACATCGTTAATGTTGTATTATAGAATTTTCTTTTAGATCAATAGAAATTCTGTAATAGAGCTGCTTTGTAACTGTTGTGAAGTCCGGCAATGATAGCTCAGTTGATAGAGCACCTGCTTATGGTGCCAAGGGTGGGCGGTTGTGATTGTCCAATATAACATCTACCGTGGATCTTTTCAGAATTTCGGAGCTTTTTCAGTCAAATTTTAATCAAATTTCCGTTAAATTCCATCACAAAACAACGCCTTCTAAAAATTGTGTAATTATAATGGTCAAACTAAAATCTTGGGCGGGTTACATTAAGCTTAGACCGCACCAATTTGCTTAATCAAAATCCAGTGGCTATGATTCAATCCTTAAAGCATCGGTACTAACTCTAGGTGGGCGGAAGGGGTCCAAATTGACTGGCACTATGCCGTTTCCTTGTGCAACTCCGTTGATAATTCAAGTTTTTGTTCCAAACTAAGTTGAAATGTCGTCTGAATTTTGCCGAAATAAGCGTAAGGAAATCTGGGGTTGCTCGAGTATCAAAGGCGTTAGTCAAAGGGGGTCTTATATTCAATTTAATCTAACTTTCATTAATTATCAATATCTTCTTCATCAACATGACTACAGCATAAGATGTAATTCGATCTCAAGGCTTCATCGATAAAGGATAATAGAACAAAATCGTTCTATAATTAAAAAAACTTGGCAAACCCAAAATTACGCTGTTCTGTTAACACAGCTTTTTGTAGATATTTTATGCTTGGTGCCACATTAATTTTGTAAAATTTTGCAGCAAAATACGTCATCTAAATTCGTTGAATCTTTTAGTTACATCATCGTTCACAACACCTTCATGACAAACTGGAAGTGTTATAGTTATTGCTAAAAACTATGCATAGATAAAATGAAAACTCATTAGGAGTTTCAGCAAATATTCACTCAAAAACAACACCACAATTAATTATTTAAGTATCGTCCAAGCAAAGTCTTAACGAAAGAAAGTAGTTTTATTTAGTTTCAGAGACTTTACTGAAATGTGTGAGCACAACATTCATTTAAAATTATTGTCCATAGGAACCGCTTTGCAAGCAAAATTAAAATTTGCTGAAACATTAGTAAATTAGTTTACAGCGATACCGGCCGAGAGAGCTGGGCAGACTTACCGTTTTCTAAATTGACACCTTTTGCCATGTGATCGGTTTTTTCTTGCTAAGAATATTTGGTGAATTATAAATAACAGTAATTGTATAACCTACGGCAAACAAATTGATAGTCGTATACGACTCAGAATGATCCATGCTGTTTGAAATGAGCAAACGCTATTCGAAAATGTCGAAGTTATATATCAGAAGCATATAAGGTCTATATCACAACAATGTATCAAAACTCAGTAAAGTATATATTCCTAAAACAAATCATAAAATAAAACAAATATTTCTGTAGTACAGGAATCTATGTTGATTTCTTGGAATGGTGGGAAAGTAATTCATTTATTTACGTCCTCATAGCGATCCTGGGAAATTATGGCTGTTGCATTCTCACAATTAAAAACCGAGCCTATAT
>JASANE010004582.1:0-13002 GCA_030248225.1 Trileptium ribeirensis
AAAAGTCTTCATTCGAGCATCGTTAAAAAGCGATTCAAACATGCCAAAATTCGTCAATTCCAAGGATGACCTAGTATCCGCGAAACCAAAAGACCTGCAAGCTAAAGTCAAATCTGAACTCGAGAAAATAGATGCAAAGGATGTTGCAAAATACGCCGAAGGATTACAACGATACTTCGCAGGATCCAAATCCAAGTAAGACTTTTGTGTCATAAACTCACGCTAGCCTGTTGCAAAACATTCCGTATAACAATAACTCTAACTTAATAAAAAAACTCAACGTTTTTATTCGTTGTATATAGCTACAAAAAATTATTTAAATAAATGAAAAAATATGAATACTTATAGAAATATTTTTAACTCCTCAATACCTAATCCTCCGTTGCGACCGTTGGGATATCAAGATTACTTGAATTTTGTAAGACTACTGACACTTAGATTCTAAACTGTAAAAAGGGACTTAAAAATGACGAAGGAACTATGCTGCTACTTATAGAAATATTTGTCGCTCCTCAATACCTAATCCTCCGTTGCGACCGTTGGGATATCAAGATTACTTGAATTTTGTAAGACTACAGACACTTAGATTCTAAACTGCAAAAAAGGGACTTGGAAAAGGGACGAAGGAACTATGCTGCTACTTATAGAAATATTTTTCACTCCTCAATACCTAATCCTCCGTTGCTACCGTTGGGATATCAAGATTACTTGAATTTTGTAAGACTACAGACACTTAGATTCTAAACTGCAAAAAAGGACTTGGAAAAGGGACGAAGGAACTATGCTGCTACTTATAGAAATATTTTTCACTCCTCAATACCTAATCCTCTGTTGCGACCGTTGGGATATCAAGATTACTTAAATTTTGTAAGACTACAGACACTTAGATTCTAAACTGTAAAAACAGGACGCGTCATAGGAACTATGCTGTTAAAATCACATCGCACAGCCGTTGAAACAATCACACAATTTATACAGAATTTGGTTTATGCCTCAAGTTTTGACGTCCTTATTCAGAAATATTATTCATTTAATATGACATCGTGAGCTATGAAAATATGAGCCAAATTGATACAGCCGTTCGTAAGAAAAGATATCATGTTTTGCATAGATTTTAGCGTAACATAGAGATTGATTCCTTTTATTTACACTGTTGCAGTGATGGTACAACTACTGTAGATATACTAGATAATACCGTAAAATTATTAAAAAAATTGGAATCACTTTACTTCATGTTACGTTATTAAAAAAATTTGGTTGTTGTTAGGCATCTGATGCCACTTCGACATACATAGCCACAAGTGCGTCGGTATGTTCGAACTATAAAACGCATTTGATTTGAAAAATTTAGATGTACACATCAATCCGTTCCTTTATTATATGTGTTACAACAAAATTTCGCTAGACAGACAAGCTATGTAATTAATTCGTCATTTTTAGTTGAAATTTCAAAAGGATTATTTCTAAGTTTGCGTGTTTTGAGCTACTATACTGTTAAGGGAACATGTATAGCACTCACTGCGTGATCCCTAGGTCAAAGATTATCTTTGCCCACAATAAAGTTGCTACAGAGGTTAAATCGATTTCTGCTGAACGGAGGTTTTGCATTACATAGAGTAAATCTAACGGTGATCAACAATAAGTTTGTACCTGCCAAACAATATCGTTCATTCATGATGCATGCAAAAATTGAAATATTCGCTGATGACTCGAATAGATCGAAGGACACCAAAAAATGTTGCGTATTCATTGCAAGCGTGTTTAGAAGCCACATCAGCCAAAGGCATTAAACTTCTCTAAAGAGTTTTGCAACTTTGCACCATAGTTTTAAATGAAGAACATGATTTTTTCATGTACACTCATTATCTTGTCACTAAATGACGTCTTCAGTGTCTGGGAATCAAACCGCCTTCCGGGGTGGAATGCCTCAGCGGTAAATCACGCTACCTCTCAGGAGTGATTGACGAAGCTCTCAGGGGAGGAGTGGGTCCGAGCTTCAGGGTGATAATCCCCACTCTTCCCTATTAGCATGTCAGTTTATTGTACTTTTGTAAACTTTGAACAATTTGGCTAGCCAGTCACAAATTTCCACATGCGACAGCGAAGCGCCCAGTTGCCTTCATGTAAATAACAATAAATTATATATTTTGCTGTAGTACGACTGGCTAGGGCGCTTAGATTAGGATTTACAACTCACACACAAATTTTCACATGTCATAGCAAAACGGCTAGTCGTTCACGTTCAAAAAACCAATAAAATAGAGATCACTGTAAAATACGACAGGCTACGGCCACTGTGATGAGAATATGTACGGACAGTCCATACATTCCGAAGCGGGGGTTCAGGGAAGGCCAGGGACCCTTCCCGCTGCGAAGCCCTAGTGTACCACCTGATGGTACACGCAACCACTTAATGGTGCTGCGCCTTCGGCACGCGGAAAATTTTGGCAAATATTAGGGTAAAATTGGCAAAAATGGGGAATTTCGAAAATTGGGTCATAAGGGAGGTAGATTTTTGCAGCCCACTCGCCCTCGAGGACCTCTACCCCTGAGGCTATTCCCAACCGCGCTCCCACAGATGTGACCTACACCCCCACCGACCCCGGCTACGCCTCCCCTGAAACCTCGCAGCGTCAGCATGGATGGCATAGTATTTAAGGCTTTTTACACCATAAATTATTTCAAACTGAAAATTTCGAAACAACGTGGTATAAGCGTTACTGTGTAGCCGTACCGTAAAAAACCATGGAATATAGCAAAAGGTCAAAATTAGAATCAGTTTATAAAAAGTCTTTATAAACGAATGACAAATAATGAAACCATTTAACCTTGCCTCATAGATTTCAATTTTAGTATTTTAGGACAATTGCGGCTTCAAAGCCAACAATTTTGGTTTTTTTAAATATACTAGTTTATTAAAATTTAATTATAAAAAAGAGTGCTCAGAATGTCACATTCATTCACACAATTATACCTTATCTATAATGTATATAATATGGTTTCTTTTGGTCAACTGTCGCTACGCTGCATGTACCTTGAAAAGGCAAATGTGCTAAATCTGAGGGGTTGAAACGGGTTGACGTAGCTCTGTTTCTACAAAAGGGCACAAACAAGCAAAATATTTATTTTTCATTCGTCTGTATAACTCATAACTGTTCATTAATTTGATGCTTTTTTAACAAATTTTATTCAATGCGTAATGAAATGTACTTGTGCGCCTAGTTTATGTTTGAGCTACTCTGTTGATTTCCTACTTAAATTTACACATGGCATGGAGGCTTTTTTGATTTTGGCCATTTGTGGTTCTTAATCATGGTTCTTAATTCAGATTATTGCTCTTGCCATCAAAAATGCTGAAGCACCATAATTTTGTTGTGCATCGTTTGTCAGAACAGTTTTTTGTTGCTATATGCCAAAGTTTGAAAAATAACCCGAAAAATTAAAATTTTCAGAATTTTGGCACAGTAAGTTTCTTGTTTGTATATCTAAACGATGGGTTTATTCGTTATAGGCTAGTTTCATTATTTTAAGCCTGGGATTATTAAACATAAGGCATGGTTTATCTATGGGTCACGGTGAGGAAGCTGAATGTGCTAAAATTTTACACCAAGATATAACAAAGCTTCGCCCACTTTTCCGACATAGATATATGCAAAGGATTAGTATTGTTTCATGAGCTTCAGGGTTTGTATTTGGCGGCATGCATCAGATATAGGCAACTGCTAGTGGCCTACAATATAAAAATGATTCTTTAAATTGTAAGATTTCTTAAAATTTGTGGTCCATTAAAATATCAAAAGGTTTCGTCTTTTTAGTTGATGGAGGAACAAATAAAGGGTCCTAGGGTTTTGATGTGTGGTTAAAATGTCGGTAGTGTTGCCTAAAATAGAAAATAATTTATTATTGTTATTGTGGGACTCGGAAAGCTGAATTTGCAACTATGCAATTAGTCATAACCGCAGATTAACAGCAGATGGTTCGTTTTCCCTTGGTACGCGCCAAACTGGTCGTTGCTATTGGGTTACATATTCATACATACATAATTTATGATTTTGCCAGATTCCTGGGGGACTAACTTTATGGCTGTACACGGACATAGCTCTACATATACATACATGATTGACTAACTTTTTGACTGTGCGGCCTGTGTGGCTCTACCAATCATAAAGTTTTGGCCCCCTGCGCCTTGCTGATGTTCTGCCAATATTGATAACTCTCTCTAAACATTGAAGCAAAGGGAACCAGCTGTCAACGTAAAAGTCCAAATGGATTTGGCACAGAAACTGTAGCTACCGAGCCTGCCACATCTCCCCCTTTACGTCTGCTGTAACATTATTTCTCGTATATATTGCTATTCTTGTTCAGAAAATCCAAGAAGACACTTAAAGATCGAATGAAGAAATTAAGCAAATCTGAAAACAAAAAAGAAGCCTTCATGAAGTTTCTTCGTTCGGAACATTTCAAGTCATCGGCCGATGAAATTATGGATTTGCTCGACAAATCAAAACTAAAAATATCAGGATATACAAAGAAAAATCATGGAAAATCGAAGAAATCAAAGAATAAATCAGATGAAAAGGACAAAAAAACTGAAAAAAATAAAGCAAAGAAACTCAAGATAATACTATCCGAATTGGACGACGACGAAATCAGTAAATTCATTGACGACGCTGTGGAAGCGCTGGATGCCGAAACAAATATGTGAGTATATTTTCAGCAACTTTAAATTTAGTGTTTTATATAAAATTAATCACAACATTATATAAAATACACTAATTTATATCTCGAAATTTATATAAAACCTTTAAATTTTAGACTTTAGTAAATATACATACCTACTTCATTATTGCTACTTGCTGCGGATATAACATACCTCAGTACGCTAAATATATATAGTATATTAAATATATATATATACAGTAATATATATCAATATTTGCATGAAAAAATTCTATATTATTAGGAATTACTGATGGCACATCCAACCAGCTTGTTCACATTTCACTATGTTGCAAATCTCTCGGATGATATATATAGTAGTGACATAACTTTTCCAACGGATTCATCAAATACTACAAGTTTTAATAAAGCTACCACAGATTTATAATGTATATAATAAATTGCCGTACATTGATCTAGAGCAATCGATCAAGAACTGGACGGGGTATTTACCGAAGTACTTGAAAACAAAGACGAGAGTTTCAAGGAGCAAACAATTAGCTACTGCGAAGGAATGAAACCAAAGAAGTGTAAAGAGAAAACTGCACGTATTTTTGACGGCCTTGAAAAGACTAACCAATCCTGGGGATTTGAAGGCAATAAAGATCTCGAACCAAACGAATATGTTAAAGATTTTAAGACAAAGGTCAAAAATGGTGATGATACCGTGATGTCGAATGCAACAGCGGCCGCTCAAAAGGAATGGAAACGTGAAGTTAAAGGGTAAAAGACATTTACTTATTCGATTATATACAATTCTCGGAAAATTAACTGTGGTTTGTAGCTTATTGGTAATGCTACTTAATCAGTGGCTGTGTTGCAAACTTTCAGCAAGAGAAGTTGTTCGGAAATTTCACCTATCGCATTTACGTGTATCAGCAGATCAGCTACTTGCTGCACCAAGATGCTTATTCATTGCTGAAGCGTTTTTAAGCATTTATTCAAAATATTTGCGGCATCGCCAATATTTGGATACTTGCACCTTTTCAAAATTCAATTGCGGTAGTTACATTGATCACAACTCAAATTTGTTTTCACTGTTAAATCATAGGCAACCTTAATGTGCCGTGGAAACCATCACAAACCACTGCTCACATTATGTATGTATTACGCTGCTACGAGATCAACAAAACAATCTTTGTTAGGTTTTATTATAGCAGGCTGGTGCAATATTGAAGATTTTGTAAGATATATAAAAGCACAATTTGTCTTAAGAAGCAATGTGTTATTTTGAGTTCAATACATGACTATGGCTCCATTTATAAACTTCCAAATAATAAGGTGTTGGAAAATCTTCCGACTTATTTGGTATTGGTGCTGTACCTGTGTTGCCACACAAGAAACCAAGTATGCACGAATTGGCAAAACCATTAATTTGGTGCCGAAAATTTTTGAGAAAAAATCCTCCATAAATATATATCATACATACACATTCCATCTGCTTTGACTAATTGAGTTGAATGAACAAACTACGAATTTCCAAGTTGAGTTGAATGAAGAATAGCAAAATCGGTTTATGCATGAAGAAGCTATGCCAATTTATGTGGAAATTTAAGTTTTTTATTAGCCTAAATCGTTAACCCGTTAACTCATTTAACCAGTCGTTTTCTGACTCAAAAAATTCTCCCAAACCCTATCTACAGTCGCAGGCGGAAGGACATTGACATTTCTGGGTCATTTTAATCATAACAATACGTCAATATAGATTTGTTGTGTTCTGCCAATGGGTCTTTCTGCACCAATGTTTCATTTTCGATAAATATACATTTTCCTCATACTGCTGTAGTTCTTAGAAACCCCTTTAGCAACGAAAAGAGTTTCGCCAGAAACACGGTCATTTCCTATTGTAGCGTTGTGTACATAGGGAGCTGCCGTGTCCGGGCATTTCCGATCGTCCAGCTCTGCTCGAGCAGCCTAATTCGACCTCTCATGTTCGGACCAATGCACAGTGATCTGCTTAGTTCGAGCAAATAAATATTGAGCTGTCGTATCTCCGGACAACGTCAATATTACCTACTTTCTTCAAGTAACTTTTCTTATGCACCAAATTTGCGTTACGAACAAATATAAAACAAACACTAATGGCTGATTTTTACCCTGCCTTCCTCAGGCAAGTCCCGAATATAAAACTATCAAGAGAGGGCTAAACTCCAACTGTCATGGTTGTTTGCACAAAAGAACACTAAAATAACTGAGCGCTTTATTTTATCACTACCAATCAATATACTTAAATTTCTAAAAGGGCTATTTTCAAAGAATATCGAAATGTCAATATTAAATGGTCAACAATCCAAACGATTCGAAATGAATAATAATTATATGATGTCATCATACATTTCACATACACCCGAACGGCCTTCTTTGTCAGTGGTGTTTTTTGTTTAAAATTCTATTTAGTGGGCAGTTTTTCACGTCTTAATACATTACTCATTTTCGATTGTAATATGGAACATACTATTTCTGAATAAGTGTATTACACCTTTTTCGGTTTCGATCGTCGGACTGCGCCAATATTAAGTTTAAATTTCAATATTTTATAAACAAAATTTTTTAGTGAATTAAAAGTTAACAATAATTTTAGAGCTTTCTTAAGATGTCACTAACTCATAACCTAACGTTATCGGTGTTAAATCGGATTATTCTGGATCAATTCCCTGAGAGCTTGATCTCTGGCATTCCATTCAAATGTGGTTCCCAAAAATTTGTGTCTATTTAGAGCTTGAAAGAAAACGCTGCCCAGTTTAGTAACGTGGAAGGCACATCATGAATTTCTGTCAACTTCCATTTCAAACAAAATTACTTCGTCTTTTGCAAGAATCAAAAACAGGGCTATCGTGCACAATATCATAAATTGGCCGGCCTGCGTCCAGAAGACCTTTTTCAATGGGTTAAAAACACATCAGCGATCATGTGCTTTGCACAACAGTCATTTGGCGAAATCAGTAATTCATTTAAAAACAATGTACAATATATTGACTGGTTTATCTTATCATATTTCCGATGAATCTCAATCAAAATAGACGAGGAGTATCACCAGAAACATCAAAAAACTGTCGCGGCTAAGGAATAACCTACAAAAAAGCAATGCTAATGCCAGTTCAATTAATTGCGTTTTTAATTTCTCAAATGTCGAACTCAGTGAATTCGAAACACAAACCCCAGCCGAAGATCCTGATTTTGTTTCTGCTAGCAATAAGATCGATAAAGCTTTAATCTACGCGCAAGCCAAAACGTTTTTGCAACAAGACTTTGCAATAGGAATAAAATTGCGTACATTAGCTTTACACTGAAAAGCAACTTACGCAGTCCAAATAAATCTGTTATTATTACCAATAACAATTCTAACCTCAAACCTAACTTTTTTACGGACCACATAGATTGCATCGAAATATCTGTTATTATTACCAATAATAATTCTAACCTCAAACCTAACTTTTTTACGGACCACATAGATTGCATCGAAATATCTGTTATTATTACCAATAATAATTCTAACCTCAAACCTAACTTTTTTACGGACCACATAGATTGCATCGAAATATCTGTTATTATTACCAATAATAATTCTAACCTCAAACCTAACTTTTTTACGGACCACATAGATTGCATCGAAATATCTGTTATTATTACCAATAATAATTCTAACCTCAAACCTAACTTTTTTACGGACCACATAGATTGCATCGAAATATCTGTTATTATTACCAATAATAATTCTAACCTCAAACCTAACTTTTTTACGGACCACATAGATTGCATCGAAATATCTGTTATTATTACCAATAATAATTCTAACCTCAAACCTAACTTTTTTACGGACCACATAGATTGCATCGAAATATCTGTTATTATTACCAATAATAATTCTAACCTCAAACCTAACTTTTTTACGGACCACATAGATTGCATCGAAAAATATTTCGGCAATTGACAGCCTTATTATAACATCGCCGGATAAGAGCAGAGAAGTTGTACTACTCAGCAAGGCGGATTACCTAGACAATATGTCGATAACTTGAGAGGTCCATCGCGTTTTAAGGTAGCACAAAATCAAGACATCTATTCAGTAGTTGTTCGAGATGAAGCTACTGTTCCTAGGATGCTCAATCGTTTCAAAACGTCATGTTACATTAGCAATTTTCAGCACCGCAACCTCTTACCGTCAACCTACAGAATACCAATTCTTTATGGCTCGCCAAAGTGCACAAAAAAATTTACCACTTAGACTGATTTTATAATGCGTTAACTCACCCAGCGCAATATCTAGTGCCGACCCTTGAACCACTCACCAAAAATTGGTACTCTGTTAACAACTCCTTTGATTTCGCAATACCATTTGATTCGAACATAACCATTTACCTAGTTTTGACGTTACAGCACTTGTCCCGATCCAACAGACATTGCCGTTTATAGAGGATGTCGCCTACACTAATCAAATAACCAACTCTATATCAGTTACTGAGCTTTTAGCTGCTATAAACCATTGCGTCAAAGATATCTACTTTCTTTTTAATGCCATAATATATCACCAAACGGACGGGGTGGTTATGGGTTTGCCTTTAGGCCCCACCTTAACTAATATTTTCATGAACAACTCTGAAACTAAATGGCTTAACAATTGTCCGTCTACATGTAAACCAAAGTGATACCGTAGATATGTAGATGATGCATTTACGCTTTTCGATAAGCTAACCAGGCAGAGAAGTTTTTAGCTCATCTTAACTCTTAATATGCTAGTATAAAATTCGCAGTCGAGAATGAACAAATATGGCTTCTAATCCGTTTCTTGCTGTCAAAATTATGAAACAATGAAGTCAGTTATGTTACATCTACGTACAGGGAATTGATCTTTACAGGTCTCCTATTTTGATTTGGTTCGCACATTTTCAACAAATATAAAACTTGACTCATTGACTGTTTGTAACACAGGGCTTTTCAGATAGGCAGCAGTTATAGTATAATACATAATGAAGTACGCTTCTTGCGCCAAATGTTCATAAATATCGGCTTCTCATTTAATCTAATCAACTATTTGATTAGAAATTTTGTCACCAAGTGGTTTATGAAACTCAATCTTTCATCGAATCGCCAGCAACAAAGGCGTGCAGCAAATCATTCGTAAGTCAGAATAGAAATCTTCCTTCTAAAATTATAGTTCTTTGGAGCTAAATCAAACAGGCCCAAAATACATTTAACTAATTTGTTTGAAACCACTTGCCCTCGCATAACATTGGGGTAGTTTTCGTCACTGGCAAAAACTTCAAGCATTGGTTTTCCTTAAAAAATAAATTACCGATACCACTCAGATCATTTGTCATATATAAATTTACTTGTTCTGCTCGCGACGCAGGCTGCATTGGCCGTTCACGCAGACATTTATTGACTAGGATCGCCGAAGCACACCGGTATCTCAAGTAGAGCTGGAATGACACTTTACAATGCTCAGTTATATAATTTAGCTGTTTTTCAACATCTAAAGACGTGCAATAGTACCGCAAATCCTGATGGTTTTTCGGAGATTGCTTCAACTAACAGTCAGGAACCAAACGCACGACGCTTATTGCTTAATCTTGAAAACTTTATAATTAGTCCCAGTAATCCATCGAAGCAAAAAGGTGCGGGACGTTATTTTTAAATGCATTGGTTATATTTCAAAATAATGCAAGCATATCCATCTTAAAAACCATAAACCATAAAAGTTAGTTTTAAATGTATAAAGGCAAATGCGAAGCTGCCGAAAGTCCAGTTGACCATTCACAACACGAGGTCGCTAACAGAGCAGCATCTGTTAAGTTTGAAATACGTGGAAAAACCGGGTATTACAATAAAACAGCATCACTGCAGCCACATAATGTAATTATAGGTCGCTGGTATCCATTATTTCTTCTGAAATTTGTGGTTGATATTCGATCTAACTTGTGATTTTTCTTTAGGGACATCGTCGTGCATTTCTTAAACTATTTTTGGGACTATTACGGAACAGGGAACGCAGAAGCGTTCGCTATGTATATCAAGCAGCTACCAACAGCGTCTGTGCGCCCATTTGCCGACATGTTTGCTAAAACGATGAAAGGTTCAGCCGAGATGCCAACGGGCAAGGGCGAAACCCTGAGGGCGAAAATACTGGCAATGATAAATTCAACGGAGAATTTCGGAGAATACGTTGACTCTGGCTACGATATAATTGAAGAACATCATATGAGGTATGGTTGTAGGTGCAAGCACATGCGTAAATTCCGAGGAGAGGGGGACAGTACAAAAGGTTCCGATACCACCAATATTTTGCAGATCATACCTCAAAAAATTTAACTTCTATGGTAGTTTCATATCGAAATAGGTATTGCCCGTACCCCGAAAATAGTATTGCCCCTCCACGTTAAGAACGGATCTGCACCGGTTGTTGAAAGTTAGAAATTGCATGGATGAATGACGAATTTTAATCATTGGCATACCGAAATTCGGCAGTTTCGCTCTATACACAGAACTATGTTTACTTGCGGTAGTAACCTTAGTTAATAAACTAGCTACAGTGTCTTTATCGTACATCAGCTCAAACACCATCTGTAGGTTCGTGGAGTGCAAGCCTTAAGTCTCCAAGTCTCGGGGGATCAGCTAACCTTTCAATAGGGGTCCGAGAGAACGACTCCCACACCTCTCTGTTTGTGTATGGTAGACGAATCTAACTATTCCTCTTTCTAAATGAGTTGTCCGTGTCTATATCAATTCAGCTAAACTAGTTTGAATAACTCTATTTGCATCTCTATTTAGAACTTTAATACCTATACCAAGTTCAGAGTGCTGACCTGAAACTTCAGTTATTTTGCGAAAGTTTGAATAATGGTGGATGATGGAATAGTTATTGCTGCTTGTATAAGCAATGTTAGCTATTTTTGTTAAATGCCGCTCAAGCAAAACAGTGGGTCCACTGGGAATAGAACACCGGACTTCCGCGTGCGCAGCAGACATGCTAACCACTACACCATGGACCCGCTTGAAACGGTTGGATTGTTGTGTTGATATTCTAAGTAGCGAATTGACGTTTCGCTAGTAGTAATTATTATTTGTGTGATCACTACACTTGTGTACACATAAAGACTGGTTAAGCGATAATGAGTCCATTCATCATGCAAATATGTGCATACAGGTTAACAGTAAGACTTTACACATAAGCACATGAAAACATGAAAAAATATTGAATCAATCGAAATTTGTGTGCCATCTGAAAAGATTATACTTAGGCTATACAATTTGAGCCGCTAGGTCAAGTTTAACATCTTTCACTCGACTAATAACTTTGAAATTGTCGAAATATCATGACCTCACCCAGACAAAAATTTAAAAGATGAATCTCGTCACCCGTGAGTTTTGTGTCCTTTAATTACAGACTCATTTAATTCACTTAATATTACACTTCATACCACCATAAGTTGATCTCATATCATAGACTTTATTGACAAAAACGTTTCACGTTGTATGTTATTTTAGCTATCATGGGCAGGATACCGTATCCCACAGAGTTATGTCAAGCACACGAAGGTTATGAACAAAGTATGTGATGGTTGTAACAAGAAAACCAAAACAAGCTACCCTGTCGGAAACACATACTATGTGTCAAGAACTTTCGTTTCAAAACGAAAAAGTTTTCTTCTTAAAAGAAGAATGTCACAGCAGTCATGTTGCCATTAACAATAGAATTTATGCGCCTGTACTACATATAGTTACTTAAATATAAACTTTACGACGGTTCAACATAATATATGGTTTTTGAAACATGTCAAATTATTTGACTTCAGCGTTTGCGAATATGCTGTCTATGAAATAGCATTAATGTAATTCAGACCTGGTAAAGTTGATAATATAATTTTCGATGTCATCAATTCTCGGAATTCCTAAATGTTTTCATCTCAATTGTAGTCAACAAATCCGACACGTTTGCTGCATGTCATTTTTGCCTGGCATGCAGACTCCAGCGGTCGGGTCTGAAAAGGCTTTCATGACTATAAGATATTCGTGCAGTGCAGTGCAATTAAAGCTGTAATGCACACTCTGACAAAAGGTGAAATCAATGTCACAGCCTGACGGCTGTGACAATAATGCATGGAGTAATCAACTTATGACATCTCTCCTTTGTTGCTTAATCCTACATGGATATACAGAAATAAATTCTTCAAATTAATTAGTTTTCCCTTCATTAAACAGGAAAGTAGCATTGGAATTCGTTCATGTTCTGGAGAACGCGCTCTATTGATGAGCAATACTGAAATTTTACGAAGTAGGTAAAAA
>JASANE010004585.1:0-25272 GCA_030248225.1 Trileptium ribeirensis
ATTATGGTCTTCGTTCAGTTACGTATTGCTCATGTGTATAATTGCTGTCATGGGGCTTTAAGCGGGCATAGTGACCTGAATTTGGGACGACAAATTGGTCAATAAGCGCAGAATAGCTCCATTCGCTCCGTTTATCCTCGCTTTGCGAATTACTAGTTATTATGATCTCTGATCAGAGCTATTCCTAACCACAGCAGAATTAACTCTCGAACCAGCTCGCTCGCACCGAATAATTGTGAATTTCGTGGCTGGCATTTAAATTATTGTTATGTTGCCTGGTATTACGTCTGGCTCTGGTTTCTCTTGGGTTTTGATGTCGGCTAATTGCCTCAATAGCCAGATTGAGGGCTAAGTGCCCCAAAGCTCGTTTATATGACCAATTCCACCACCCTCTCTGGCAACTGTTGTCTGAATGGTGCCTCAGTTGCAATCGTCTTGCTAGGTAAACAGGTGAGCATGGAATCGTTGGTCAGACCGCTTAAGTCAGAGCGCTAAAAGCTGTGATCTTTATTATTTAATCAATCCGCTTTCTGTACGATAGTAATTATTAATGTGACTATTATCTAGCTCATTCTTTTGTGTATCTGATATTATATTTAATCTTGGTGTGATATTTTATTTTCTTAGTGTCTATTTACGTTTGTTTTATATTACCATGAAGTTTCTTTAGTTTTAATTTTTGCACCACCAGAATATACTTTTAAAATTCAAAGAACTATTCCTTGGAATTTATAAGAATTATTCTTTAAAGAATTATCTTTGAAATTTCAAACAATAGTTCTTTTCATTTTAAAAGAGTATCTGGTGGTGTAAAATAAAGGATTTTTTTTATTTCATGGAAACCTATTTTCAGTCTCCGTACAGCATACACGCTTAAGCTCCTTGGTCCCAGGTGTGGTAGCCGGGTCCGGGCATGTGGAGTGCGGACATCAGCCGGGCAACCCCCTACACCGTAAAAGCATGTATGGCGTACAGCGTATGCGCGGCAATATCGTCGGCACTCATTGAACCGGTAGAGTTAGTTTGTGAATTGCTTACATCGAACGTTATTTTGATTAACGAAACCTGTTCGCAATGATGTACAGACCCTACCGTTAATGACACCCGGTTTTTGAACGAACAGACTTTAAGCGAACATCGAATACTTGTAATAGATTCTCCAGCAAAAAGTGATGTTTTTCGAACAACGTTAGCATTTTTTAGCAAGCGGTATTTTATTATGTTAACTAATTTTTTCATAGAATAAAGCTTCGGAATTCAGTACAGTTTTGTCTTATAATGCTCTGATACGCATATTTTTATATACCAGAGTTGAAACTTTCTCACTAGTCGAATCAAGGGCAATCCCTATCCCCTCAGGTCACCGCTGTTGTAGATGAGCCCCTGATGACTGTTTAAACAGGTACATTTTAACAATATTGTCCTCTTTTTGTATTACGGCTATTAGCATAATATGAATCCACATTGTTGGGGCATCGAATAGGAAGGAGACCTTTAGGTACATGATCTGCCTGTCCACAGACTTCCTTCCGACAAGTGGGAATTTTTTTATGATGGGCATCTCCATTCTTGGAAAAAATTTCAAAATGGGTGAGGGCAATATTTTGCTTTCTGTTTTACATATTTTATTTATATTTTCAGATATATTTTAGTGCAAAATATTCTCAGGTAATAAATAAGCGTTTTAATATTATAAATAGTCAGGTCCGTAGCCGGAACAGCTGAGCTTGGCGGCTGGTGGAATTTCAGAGGAATGGTCAAATTTGGTTACATATGAATAATAAAATGAATGGGGGGACAGCAGCTATACTTCACCGCAGTTAGATCGGGGGTGGGGCAAGATTGATTATGCTTGCCCGCTCTTAGTTACGGGTTTGGAAACAGTAGTAGTAAATAGTATTTAGAAATATTTAGCATACATAAATCGTAAATTGAGGACATTAATAAGTCATGGATTTAATTGATCATCGGGATTTCTTCGTGAGTGAGCGGACGAACATCTGGGTATTTGTGAAGGGGGCTGGCGTGGACAGTCGAGATGACCTGATACGTTCGTCATGTTTAAACTCTGATCTGATTAAGTAAAATCGTGTGTTTTTGTTGTTTTTACTGAACTAGACTGAAATTACTTAATCCTGTGTGTTGTTTAATATTGGCAAAACATTAGTTTGTGGTATATTATATTATTTTGTGTAGGTAATTATTTAGAATAATCAATATATTAGTATTGTTTTTATGTATCAATATTAGTTGTGACGCATTCTGGCGTTGCAAATCGCGCAGTGCTTTTCGGAAGGCTTGGTTTGTCCAAAGTTGAAGCTTTGGATTTGCTGTTTGATATTAAACTTTCATAAAGAACCAGCTGCGGAGTACCATCAGAATTTAGTCCACGGTCAGGGCACTGAATTTGGTAGTACAGTTTGACTCACACTTAGCCTAAACTCCCCACTTGGCTGTGATAAACGTAAAGTCGTTCGTCACCGGGAAAGAGCGGGTTTCCCGACCATTTCGTGCCTCCGCCTTACGCTCCCCGTGTTCTAACGAGCGTGATTGTGGCGTATGAATGCGTTACTGGCGTTGATCTCGTGCTATCCGCGTCGATTCCTTGTCATTTATACAATGTAGTAGTTGTTTTTGTTTGTATGTATTTATTGAGCGAAGCGAGGCGATCGAGCGAAGCCTTTTTATTTTCTGTCTGGGAGCAAAAAAGTCGATGTCCGTTAGTCTTTCATGGATCTCAAGAACCACTGAACCTATTTCAAAAAACTTTGTTTGAAAGCTTATCATGTGAGGATGTGCACCTGATATTTTAGAAGTTTGGCAACTTGCCAATTTTATCATTAATTAAGCTAATTAGCTAATTAACACCCTAATTAAACTCATAACAGCTTAATTATTGGTCGTAGATATACGGCATATACGTGGAGTTTTCCATGGAGAAATAACGACAATAGATGCATTGCACATACAGGAATAGTATAGTACGAATGTTATAGGCAAAATTATTTTCAGACTCCGTGTCCTATGATTTCATTGCTGTGCTTCGATTACCATTCATCACCATGCTGTATAGGTCACGTGACTTCCTTTGTCTTGCTTTTCGTTGGAACGGAATAAAGCTATTCTTTCATTTACTCATTGTTGTCTAAGTAATAATATATTCCCAAGACATTGAGTACGTTCATATTACTAATGTCGTCGCTTCGCTCAAAAAATGTAGTTCCACTACGACTGGTAGTAATTGTGTTTTAGGACACCCTTACGGCATCCCGATACCCGGCGTTCTACTTTTGATTGTTAAGTTGACGATCCGTGTGTTATTACGTGGTGTGAGTGATGCAAAAAACGGTAGTTTTAGACTTTCGTCTTATCGGATCGGATCCAGTGTGAACACCGCCTATTTTAACATTGACTCATGCTGGTGCGGAGGAAACCGTGATTCATGCCGAGGTGAGGCGGGAATTTGATTTATGCTGAAGTGTCTAAAATTTGATTCATTGCAAGGGGGCCTAAATTTTGATTCATAGCAAGGGGTGTCTAAAATTTGATTCATAGCAAGGGGGGTCTAAAATTTGATTCATGGCAAGGGGGTCTAAAATTTTATTCATGGCAAGGGGGTCTAAAATTTTATTCATGGCAAAGGGAGTCTAAAATTTTATTCATGGTAAAGGGGGTCTAAAATTTGATCCATGGCAAGGGGGGGTCTAAAATTTGATCTGTGGAAAGGCGGGTCTAGGAGGTATATATAATTGGGTGACGAGTAAGGCCTAAAAGTAGTTGGTTCGTGGCGCCGGAGGGTAAAATTGATAGGGTCCTAGGGATGATATTCGCTAACTACTGGTAGTATAGTCGTTTCTTCTTGTTTTTTGTTGCGACAAACACTGGAGATGTTAGGGGTATGCATTGTAACATAGATTGATGCATTCATTGCAATGTTGGCACAGAAGCAGCCAAATCCGATGGCTCAAGATGTGACTAAGAGAAATTTATGGTACGATGGGTGGTGGAACGGAGACGCTTACGAGATGGGCAGTAGTGCCATAGATTGAAAGTACCCCTGCCCATGGGTAATGCGAATAGTTACGAATATAATCGGGTTTTTTACGATGTGCTGTGGCCATGACATTTTAATATTGTTTTATTTACATGTGAGTGTGTATAATTTAATGTCTCTTTGTTGTGTATTCGTACGATATAATCAATATTATTTGTAGCGTAGCGTTATCGACGACTGCTTTTGTAGAAGAAGAATTGGGGTTGTCGTACTTATCGACACTATGTTTTTTCCCAGCCAATATTGTCCGGCCTGGGGGGGACCTTGATGACCAGGATTAGGCATTTTCAGGCATTGCCCGAGGCAGAAGAGCACATTTTCGGACTGGTGTAATATTATAGATTGCCCGACAAGTTGTTACTGGTATCCCGTGATTTTTGGGTGTACTTGTGGTAGTTGGCTTGAAAAAGCTGTGGTCAGATAACATTGGATTAGTGGTCCGGGTTTTAGGTTTTAAGTCTGTTTAGCTTTAATAATCTTTGATCAATTTTGCAATTATAATAACATATTATGCCTGTGTGTGCCATATAAATATATTTTTCCTGTTCGTTCGTTGTTTTTTCGATATAATTGTCTTTAATTTACGGTAGTAATACTTATAGCTCAGGGAGCAACTAATATATAATCCAGGTTTGAGTTTTCGGCGAAACGTGTGTTCAGGTTTGTCGGCTAAACTAGAAAGCCATACCGGAACCGGAATAATGGTGGTTTGAATAAGGTTCCTTGAAGTTTTCCGTGTTCTTTTTTTGGTTCAGCTATGGCATAAATAAGCGTACATTTTCCATGTAATTTCATTCGAAATTATGATTTAAAAACTAGATTTTAGCTCAACGTATTGCCTTGTAAAATTTAAGAAGGGTGACTACTTCCCGTAAATTTTGTTCGACCGAACCTTATTGTTAATAAACGGTTGATGGGTGGATATGGGGTTGTTTCACCCGTTCCGTTCAGAGCATTGAGGTGTTTGATGCTCAAATTGACATTGCTTAAACTGATCTGTATGGCCACGTGTGATGAAATGCGGGAAATATTGTCGTACTGCGGAACAGCAGAATATCATGACGATCGATAAATCATGTGGTAATTGTCAGACATTTTGTCGCCTTCATAGCCCGTGGGAGTCGCGAATAAGGATAACAATATCTCGGAAGTATATTAGGTACATTAAATGACCTGTTTTTGAAGCGAAATTCCCATAAGAATACCGTGAGAATTGGGATTTATGGACGATTGCAAAAAGAAACAAACCATAAGCAAAACCAGAATTTGAATTTTAATGCCTAGCTATGTAATAAATTGCCGTTGTATTAACTTGCCCAAAATAATACCAGTATATTAACTGCCACAAGATATTATTTTGAAACGAATAGAAAATCGACTGAACCGTCGGCGTACCAAGGTTCATCTTAGACATAGCCAAGAGCAGTGTAAAAAGCACAACTAGGGGACTATATCTTTGTGGCAAAAACAATAATGAGTTATCCTTCTTTTCTAATAAGTTCCGGGTTTGGTATAATTTAAAGTATTCTTCTCGAATTCATTGCAGTAAAGAGCCAACAATAGTTAGAAATTATTTAGAACTTATCAGTATATAAATTATAAAACCACGAGTTTTCTTATTTCCGCTTTATTATACCGCCTAACGCAATAGTTTTCTGGTGAATTGTTCTTCCTGTTTCCGGATAAAAGTGTTTACATTGCATTCGAATATGTGCACATTGCATCGTAGCCTGCCACGGATATGTATAATTTATCTTTGGGGCACTATTTCATTCGATTCAGAACCGAAAGTGCATGCTATTTCGTACCGGATCGGATGCAGTGGACACATTATATAAAAGACATATCCGATTCGGATCGGATTGGACGTAATGTGAACACGCCCTTATATATTGATCGGTTGACGAGAGCTTGTTTCGCTAGTCAGATCTGCTGTCGCGGAGCTAGATTTGGAGCTGGGTCGTATTTTGGACGAATACGTTGCATCAACCCCATGGAGCCACCGGTATTATTGCTAGAACCTCTCGTACATACCCTTGGCGCAACGTCCAGATGCTTTAAGTCCCGGAGCCCAAGCTTTGACCCGGTTACTAACTGTGCCATGGAGTCTAGCGCTGGTCAAGTCGGGGCCCACGATCAGAAATTGTGTGTGACGCTGAGCCTCGGTTTTGAGTATTATAAATTTGGTCTTGAGCTAAATGCCTTTACAACTTCGTCATAACTGTATTATCTCTGGAACATTGCTAAACTACTTGTATACTTAGCTATTCCATATTCAGTATATCGGTTAGTAGATTTCTATAATTATATCTGTGTATGCTTCTAGTACTAGTTACAGTTTTTGTTTGATTTAACTATTACGTAGTTGCCTGAAATTTTGGCCGGGTTTCTCTTGTCCTGGTATCCTAATTGCCGCTTTGGGTTGACCTTGACAGAGGGTTAACTAGAAAACCAAAAATTGACTCAACGGAACAGTCGCTGGATGGCTGGGTTCGACATTTGCATGATAAAAAATGATTTTCAAGTCTAATAAAATCGGGAATCAGTGATCGTTCTCGATGTTGCATTTGAATGTTTGCATGATTTTGGGATTATGGGTCTCAAGATTTTGTAGAATTTTTGTCTAAGCTCGTTCTTTGATTGCTTGTAAATTCGGGTAATTTTGAAATTCTTTGGTAAACAAGCGATAGCCAATTGCTAATTACAAAAGGGGATTGTAGACGCAGCATCTTAAGTTTACTCATGCGTATAAAGCAGGGAAAATATGCAATTTTATACTATAATTTAGCTGCTGCAGCCTGCTGTGAACTCCTGTTCGTCTGTGGAAAGACTTACTGGTTTTCGCAGAGAATTTCAACATTTCATCACTCGTAGTGTATCATGAAGAAAATTTGAATTTAACTCAAGGCATAATATACCGTTGAGATCGATGTCGTGGCTGAATCTTTTCATGCCATGTCGATCCAACACTAACGGTCCTCAACTAGACAAACCAAAGCTTTTTGTCCGGTATGTTTTTGGTCGATGGCATGTCGATTCAACACTAACGGTCCTCAACTAGACAAACCAAAGCTTTTTGTCCGGTATGTTTTTGGTCGATGGCATGTCGATTCAACACTAACGGTCCTCAACTAGACAAACCAAAGCTTTTTGTCCGGTATGTTTTTGGTCGATGGCATGTCGATCCAACACTAACGGTCCTCAACTAGACAAACCAAAGCTTTTTGTCCGGTATGTTTTTGGTCGATGGCATGTCGATTCAACACTAACGGTCCTCAACTAGACAAACCAAAGCTTTTTGTCCGGTATGTTTTTGGTCGATGGCATGTCGATTCAACACTAACGGTCCTCAACTAGACAAACCAAAGCTTTTTGTCCGGTATGTTTTTGGTCGATGCCATGTCGATCCAACACTAACGGTCCTCAACTAGACAAACCAAAGCTTTTTGTCCGGTATGTGTTTGGTCAATGCCATGTCGATCCAACACTAACTTTACTGTCCTCAACTAGACAAACCAAAGTTTTTGTCCGGTATGTTTTTGGTCGATGGCATGTCGATTCAACACTAACGGTCCTCAACTAGACAAACAAAGCTTTTTGTCCGGTTTGTTTTTGGTCGATGCCATGCCGATCCAACACTAACTGTCCTCAACTAGACAAACCAAAGCTTTTTGTCCGGTATGTGTTTGGTCAATGCCATGTCGATCCAACACTAACTTTACTGTCCTCAACTAGACAAACCAAAGTTTTTTGTCCGGTATGTGTTTGGTCGATGCCATGTCGATCCAACACTAACGGTCAGTGGAGGAGACAAAATTTTTTGTCCGACATGCTTTTGGTCGATGCCAAGTCGATCCAACACTAACGGTCAGTGGAGGAGACAAAATTTTTTGTCCGACATGCTTTTGGTCGATGCCAAGTCGATCCAACACTAACGGTCAGTGGAGGAGACAAAATTTTTTGTCCGACATGCTTTTGGTCGATGCCAAGTCGATCCAACACTAACGGTCAGTGGAGGAGACAAAATTTTTTGTCCGACATGCTTTTGGTCGATGCCAAGTCGATCCAACACTAACGGTCAGTGGAGGAGACAAAATTTTTTGTCCGACATGCTTTTGGTCGATGCCAAGTCGATCCAACACTAACGGTCAGTGGAGGAGACAAAATTTTTTGTCCGACATGCTTTTGGTCGATGCCAAGTCGATCCAACACTAACGGTCAGTGGAGGAGACAAAATTTTTTGTCCGACATGCTTTTGGTCGATGCCAAGTCGATCCAACACTAACGGTCAGTGGAGGAGACAAAATTTTTTGTCCGACATGCTTTTGGTCGATGCCAAGTCGATCCAACACTAACGGTCAGTGGAGGAGACAAAATTTTTTGTCCGACATGCTTTTGGTCGATGCCAAGTCGATCCAACACTAACGGTCAGTGGAGGAGACAAAATTTTTTGTCCGACATGCTTTTGGTCGATGCCAAGTCGATCCAACACTAACGGTCAGTGGAGGAGACAAAATTTTTTGTCCGACATGCTTTTGGTCGATGCCAAGTCGATCCAACACTAACGGTCAGTGGAGGAGACAAAATTTTTTGTCCGACATGCTTTTGGTCGATGCCAAGTCGATCCAACACTAACGGTCAGTGGAGGAGACAAAATTTTTTGTCCGACATGCTTTTGGTCGATGCCAAGTCGATCCAACACTAACGGTCAGTGGAGGAGACAAAATTTTTTGTCCGACATGCTTTTGGTCGATGCCAAGTCGATCCAACACTAACGGTCAGTGGAGGAGACAAAATTTTTTGTCCGACATGCTTTTGGTCGATGCCAAGTCGATCCAACACTAACGGTCAGTGGAGGAGACAAAATTTTTTGTCCGACATGCTTTTGGTCGATGCCAAGTCGATCCAACACTAACGGTCAGTGGAGGAGACAAAATTTTTTGTCCGACATGCTTTTGGTCGATGCCAAGTCGATCCAACACTAACGGTCAGTGGAGGAGACAAAATTTTTTGTCCGACATGCTTTTGGTCGATGCCAAGTCGATCCAACACTAACGGTCAGTGGAGGAGACAAAATTTTTTGTCCGACATGCTTTTGGTCGATGCCAAGTCGATCCAACACTAACGGTCAGTGGAGGAGACAAAATTTTTTGTCCGACATGCTTTTGGTCGATGCCAAGTCGATCCAACACTAACGGTCAGTGGAGGAGACAAAATTTTTTGTCCGACATGCTTTTGGTCGATGCCAAGTCGATCCAACACTAACGGTCAGTGGAGGAGACAAAATTTTTTGTCCGACATGCTTTTGGTCGATGCCAAGTCGATCCAACACTAACGGTCAGTGGAGGAGACAAAATTTTTTGTCCGACATGCTTTTGGTCGATGCCAAGTCGATCCAACACTAACGGTCAGTGGAGGAGACAAAATTTTTTGTCCGACATGCTTTTGGTCGATGCCAAGTCGATCCAACACTAACGGTCAGTGGAGGAGACAAAATTTTTTGTCCGACATGCTTTTGGTCGATGCCAAGTCGATCCAACACTAACGGTCAGTGGAGGAGACAAAATTTTTTGTCCGACATGCTTTTGGTCGATGCCAAGTCGATCCAACACTAACGGTCAGTGGAGGAGACAAAATTACATGCTTTTGGTCGATGCCAAGTCGATCCAACACTAACGGTCAGTGGAGGAGACAAAATTTTTTGTCCGACATGCTTTTGGTCGATGCCAAGTCGATCCAACACTAACGGTCAGTGGAGGAGACAAAATTTTTTGTCCGACATGCTTTTGGTCGATGCCAAGTCGATCCAACACTAACGGTCAGTGGAGGAGACAAAATTTTTTGTCCGACATGCTTTTGGTCGATGCCAAGTCGATCCAGGAGACACAAAACGCGACAACACTAACGGTCAGTGGAGGAGACAAAATTTTTTGTCCGACATGCTTTTGGTCGATGCCAAGTCGATCCAACACTAACGGTCAGTGGAGGAGACAAAATTTTTTGTCCGACATGCTTTTGGTCGATGCCAAGTCGATACACACGGCAGGGGGTTGCGCGGCGGCATGGCAGACGGCGGGCGGCGGCCGCGCGGGACAGCGCAGCGAGCAAGCGCACGCCGCCAGCGACCAGCGCCCAGCACAGAGGCCCACACGCCGGCAGGAGCGAACAAACACCGACAGGCACAAACGCCCACCCCGACCAAAAACAACGCAAACAAAACACCCACCCAACACTAACGGTCAGTGGAGGAGACAAAATTTTTTGTCCGACATGCTTTTGGTCGATGCCAAGTCGATCCAACACTAACGGTCAGTGGAGGAGACAAAATTTTTTGTCCGACATGCTTTTGGTCGATGCCAAGTCGATCCAACACTAACGGTCAGTGGAGGAGACAAAATTTTTTGTCCGACATGCTTTTGGTCGATGCCAAGTCGATCCAACACTAACGGTCAGTGGAGGAGACAAAATTTTTTGTCCGACATGCTTTTGGTCGATGCCAACTCGATCCAACACTAACGGTCAGTGGAGGAGACAAAATTTTTTGTCCGACATGCTTTTGGTCGATGCCAAGTCGATCCAACACTAACGGTCAGTGGAGGAGACAAAATTTTTTGTCCGACATGCTTTTGGTCGATGCCAAGTCGATCCAACACTAACGGTCAGTGGAGGAGACAAAATTTTTTGTCCGACATGCTTTTGATCGATGCCAAGTCGATCCAACACTAACGGTCAGTGGAGGAGACAAAATTTTTGTCCGACATGCTTTTGGTCGATGCCAAGTCGATCCAACACTAACGGTCAGTGGAGGAGACAAAATTTTTTGTCCGACATGCTTTTGGTCGATGCCAAGTCGATCACAGCGGGGGGGGCAAACCTCGCCGCATGCTCTGTGATGCGCCAGTCATCCAACACAAGGCAGGGAAAAGACAAAAACCGGCCGACAGCCCCAACACTAAAGTTCTATACTGTCGGTCCTTAACTACCATAGCTTTTTGTCCGGATTTACACTATTGAGTTTGTCGGTATGTTTTTGTGTTTGAGTCGGCCAGAAATGTATGATCTAGCTCGGCGGGTGGTTTTGCATGTTTCAAGCAAACAAAACTTTTACGATTCTATAGTATTTCACGCATACGCAGCATTAGCGAACGAACAGTTATAGCGGTTTGTATTGCAAGGCGACAGTAAAACTATTTTCCCAAATGTGGAGAGCTGCAGCTGGTCTAATTGATAGAAAATTCGGTCTAATTTCTCGAATACTAAAGGTCCAACGATAGTTTGGGAAAACGATAACAAAACAGCTAAATGGATTTGGGTTTTGCAGCGAAGAAGATACGAAAACGCTCTGGATGAACGCGGTTGTTGTTTGTTTGATGTCGTTGCCTGTCGTAAAGGCGGTAATTTTGCGGTTTTCAAAGAACAAATCTGTAAAATGTAAGGTAATTGTGCATACACTTACCAACAACAAGTGCTGTAGAACCTAGAAACGCTTTTTAGGGGGGGCGGATTTGTGAACGATTGTCTTGAAGGAACTGGGCTGCTAACGGGACGGACATGACATAGATTGTGTTCGGGCGATCTGGTCAGTTACGGGCGCTGGGTTAAAGAAACAATGGTCCATAGATGTAATACATTATCATATATTTATCATGTAATGTGCCATTCGTTCGTGTCATAGCTAATATATATTTTATTATGCACGTTTTTATCTTGTTAAATATTATTCTTAAAATATTATAATTTTGGACATTTATATTTACTTGTATACATTTTGGATATGAAAAGCTTGGCTTTTGCGGAATGAAAGAACATAAATGCGTTGACCGTGGTTGGTCTGAGTATTTCAACTTTGTATCTCGACGTTTTATTTACCAAATCGTTGGGATGCATAAATTTGTTGACTTCGATAGAAATTGCCAAAAAAACTTTTCTGACATTTCGGATAGCTGAATTTGTGTATCGTGACAGTTTTTGGCATACTCGAATCCCGTATCAGGTATTGAACCCGGTTTGTATGAACTTTTAGTAGCCTACGTAATCTGCTTAACCACATGGCTATTTAGGAGCTATATTGCTCGGTTCCCGCTATGAACCTTGGGACTTGCTTGAAACCTCATAAAATTGAACGAAGAGCCACACGCGTGCAAACGAAAACCGCGAAACGAACATAGTGAAACTATCAAGGATGAAAGAGAATGCTTCGCAATACCCGTTTGTGCAGCATTTAATGGGCACCAGAAGGCCTAAACACGGATTAGGTTGTGGGAGGCCGCATATTTTGGATCTTTTACGACCTCGAGACAGTTTAATCATTTCCCTTTATATCGACAATCTTTCGTACTTTCCAATGCAGAAATGTGCATATTATACAGTTTTGTGCGACAAGTATTAAAACATTTAGCGTCCTGACAAAAAATATAGTGAAATTATTAGTTTCATATTCTTTATAATTTTTTGTATCAAAATTGTTTGGCAATTGTAGGCGTTTCAATAGGATCGGGACCGAAAAGGTATTGAAATTGAGAAGTTTTCCATGAGGAAACCTAGCTCTAATGATCTAGATCCTGGAACGCGGAAACTGTCTGTGGAAGTGATGTGGTATGTTTTATTGCAAAAATTGAGTTGCAATCTATAATTTCTCAACTTTGGAATAAAGTTAACTTCACGAGCTTGACTACTTGTGACTGTATTAAGATTGGGATAATGGGTCATTCACAGAGAATTGCAAATACACAGTTGTAAATTTCAAGGTCACTGCATTCAGAAGTTAAACGGAGTCCGAAGTCTGTCGTAAGACACTTGGCTAATTTTGAAATTTGTGGTTTTGTTGTAGACACGTCCTGTGCAAAGAGTATTATATTTATTTATTCATATATATATTACACATGTGTTTCACCTTCCTCACACAATTATCTAATCTACAAGTAAATGTTTATATTGTACTCTTTGAAAGAGCGATTGTGATTCCAACAAGTTTAATTTGACCTTTTTACTCTAGGTTGTTCGACAACAACCACAAAGAAAATATGAGCCCAGGTAACCCTGAAGGGCTTTACGTTATGACATTAAGAAAAAAGAACAGCTTAGAGTGGTGGGTTCATGGGGTGGTTTAAGAAAAAAGAACATCTATAGTGGTGGGTTCATGGGGTGGTAGCTCCCCACTTAGGTTTAGCATGTGCCTTGTATAAGGACATCAACTTTGGCTAATGCTTAGTATGTCGATAACGGCATGGCTTTTATTTTATTTCGGCGCCACAGATTATTTGGGCTAAAATATGTTTCCGTGACATTTAAAAGAAATTTTGATTATCACATCACCATAATAAGAACTGCATTCTTTTGAATTTTAAACAATTGTGTAATAAGATTAGTTTTTAAACATTTTTTCACAATTTTAAGTTAAAAGTATCGGGTGCTTTAAAAATCAAAGATAAGTTTCACGGAAAGTATTTTGAATGGTGTACTAACTAAATAATGTGTTCTTTGCTCGAGTTGGGATGTGCGTTAAGTACCTGAGTAATTAATAAATGTGATTATTATTAATAAAACATCGATATTCGTAATGTTAAAGGGTTGAGACATTATGCGAACGCAGGTTATGTTACAATCGGCGTAGGCAAACAAATATGTTCAGGAGCTCCACGAAATTTTGGCAGGCTCGCAGTGCTGTCAGGCACCGGCTGTAGATGCCGTTATACGAAAAATCTGACCGGTGTGTTCGATGCTTTGCGAAAGTCTTTAACACGGTTGCAAATTGCATTTCCAGAACTTTCAGAGCCAACATGCGTCTTTCACACAGAAGTGCGTGCATAAACTGCACACCGTAGACACGTCGCGCAACGATTTCACGCAAAATAAAGACAACTTCTTTACATTGCCAGCAAAATGAAGACAACGGCTTTCTATTGCACGCAAAATGGAGACAAATGCTTTCCATTTACCGCAAAATGCTAATACGCGCTTCTATTACCACATGTCGAGTGAAATATTGCTATGAGACTAGAGCAATGATAGCTTCTATATTTATAGCTTGCGTGCAATGGTTGATACAACGGGGGGCATGAAGAGGGTATACCATGTTTATAAACCATCAAATGAGTGATGAACGTAGGCGATCAGGGAGAAAACTACCGCGGCGTACAGTAGACGAAAACAACGAAAAACAGAAAAGTGCCATATTCTTCATCAAATAATGATTAAACTGACTCTGAGAAACTGTTGTAAACTGCAGTTAAACGACAATTTTTTCTTTCTCAGATATTTCTAAATTCTATTGAGCTTTAGTTTTGACGAACCATGTAAAATCTTCCGGCCTTTTAGGCACGACAAGATTAGATTAAGAAGACTTATAGTAAGGACCGAAGCTTTGGCTAAGGCTTAGCATTTTAACGTATTGACAACCGTAACATTCCACTTAATATTTCGCATATCGATACCTACATGAATCCGTATCGGTTCTATATTGAAACCCATATTTTGTTTTTATTTCAAAATCACAATAAAATACTGTCTATAATATATGGAACAAACGAACGATATATTAAAATACAAGTGTATTTGATCCCCCAATGTAATATAGTAAATTATTTAATGGGTTTGGCCTGAATTTCGGATGTTTTTAACACTGTTCTTTAATAGATACTGGTCTAAATCAAAAATATCATTTATTTTGCATAAACAAAATGTAGGCATCCGGGCCAAGATAACCCGGAGCGGGCCAAAGTGTTATGCATGCCATGCCGTTCTCGATATACTAAGCCTTAGCCTAAGCTAAGGCCCTTATATGAGACATACATTAAGCCAAGTCTGGGGGGTGGAATCCGGGTACAGGCTAAAAGCTTAAGGACCTAGAGTTGTAATTATTTCAAGGTCACAACCTAACCTGTCTGTTTTTAAAGTTTCAAACATATATGTTTTACAGTCGAAGATTGTTTTTGTTCAACTTAAGTCTTATATAACGAGAATTAAAGCTGATATGGGTCCTTCGCATTTACCTTTAAGACATGAGTGCCTTAGACCGCTTAGAGAGTTTTCGATGAAAGAATTATATAAGTACCACATAATTTTGGGTTGCGACAAAAATTTATCAGAAGTAATTGAAAATTGAAGCATGGATACATCGTTCCCGGAATTGGGTCCAAAATTGGATACATCGTTCCCGGAATTGGGTCCAAAATTTTTGACTCAAATGTTTTATAAAAAGCTGCAGACACTGCTCTTTTGTGAAAAATATTGTTTGGTGTATAATACAGCAATACAGTATAAATATATCGCTCAAAATTGCAAGTTGCATAAACTTTTTAAGGTAAATAACTTCAGTGTGAAAGCGGCAACTTTCTTTGTTGTAACTACATCGGCGACTATTTTGTTACATTCTGGTTTGGTTCTAATTCTACCCACATACCCATTTTTTAGAATAGACCGTTTCAGCATTGATCATTGCCTAATGCGGCTTACGGAGATCAATAAACCAAGATGATTATTTCAATATCTTTGGTCGTAACTGAAACAGTGTTCCTTTGTTTTTAATATATAGATAGCCGTGGAAGGACAAGGCGTACCCCAAGAGGGTGGGACCCCTTGCGGCTTCGCACCCCCACCCTGCAGCAGGGCAATATATAATGTGTAAAATTGAAAAACTAGGAAATATTAGAGAAAATGAGGAACAATTTGGGCGAATATGAAAAATTGACTTACCACTCTCTCCTTTTCGGAATAATCTACCCTTAAGCCGACGGACCTTGGAGACCTAGGGTTTAATTGGACTTCGAAAGTAATAGTTCGAAATGTCCAGCCCCCCTTAAGCCGACGGACCTTGGAGACCTAGGGTTTAATTGGACTTCGAAAGTAATAGTTCGAAATGTCCAGCCCCCCTTAAGCCGACGGACCTTGGAGACCTAGGGTTTAATTGGACTTCGAAAGTAATAGTTCGAAATGTCCAGCCCCCCTTAAGCCGACGGACCTTGGAGACCTAGGGTTTAATTGGACTTCGAAAGTAATCGTTCGAAATGTCCAGCCCCCCTTAAGCCGACGGACCTTGGAGACCTAGGGTTTAATTGGACTTCGAAAGTAATAGTTCGAAATGTCCAGCCCCCCTTAAGCCGACGGACCTTGGAGACCTAGGGTTTAATTGGACTTCGAAAGTAATCGTTCGAAATGTCCAGCCCCCCTTAAGCCGACGGACCTTGGAGACCTAGGGTTTAATTGGACTTCGAAAGTAATAGTTCGAAATGTCCAGCCCATTGCATTGATTCAACAGAAGGAATATAAAAGGTAAAAAGGCAATAGAACTATTTCTCGCTTTGAACCGCCCGGTTCTGTAGAGAGGTAGAGAGGCTCTGTAGGGGAACGCAAAAACGGTACTAAAGTCTGAAAAGAAAAATGTCTTGTTTTACATATTTAGCGCAGTGACGACGTAAATACCGCCGTATTCTGGGCACGAAACAATCGCTCCCATTTACGCATTGCATACCCGCAGGGGCGGCGATTCGTCTTACAAGATTGGACACACTGTTTTCCAGCTCCATCTTTCTGTAAAGTTGTCGCCTTTGATACGGGCCGGACGTTGTAACGTTTCACAAAAGAACAGCCTAGAGCGGGTGGTTGGGGGCAGTCTCCCGACTTAGGGTTCGTATATGGCTCATCTAGATACCATAACTTTTGTCTAAGGCTTAGGCTTAGTATATGGAGAACGGCATAGCATTCTTTTAACTTCCGCCCTCAAAAGTTACATTGGCCAGCAACATGATAGCTGTGCCGTGTTCGACATACTATGTCTATGCCAGAGCTTAGGCTAACCTAAACTCACTATTTATATGAGCTTATTACACTTAAGCCAGGCTTAGTAAAGCCTAACGCTAAAGTCGTGTAGATATCACACTCCGTACTAAGCTGTTTTGTTTAAGGATATTTTAAGGATTTAAGGATAGGATATTTATTTAAGTATAAGGATAAGGATAAGGTACGTCTCCCCTCAGCTTGATTTGGGGACTCTTTTGTGGATACCTAACTAATCTATTAAACGCTCAACAGCTACAAACTTACGATCACTTCGCAATATATACCTAGTTTTTGATGTACCTTTCGTGGGCATTATATTCATGTGAAAACAGGGTTGTACATGCAAAGTAAAACAAGTATGTGCCTGAATACTTAGCGCCTAGGTTGGCGAAATCCCAACTATCGTAAAAATTGTTGGACTTTAATGTTGCTTGAAAAAATGAAAACAAAATGGAAAACAAGCGAAAATCGAAACAGAACCTTCATGCCTGGCGATGTAATAATATACTGTCATTGTATATACTAGTCGCGGCAAGCTTATACTAGAGAAGCTACCAGAAATGCGTTTGGATATTCGGCATCGCAAATCTCAGCTTGGATATAGCCAAAAGTAGTAAAAGACACAACTAGGTGACTATATATTTGCGGCAAGGTTGCATAATGGATTATGCTTCGTTTCTATAAAATTTGGTATAAAAATTGCGTATTTTTCTCAAATTTAGTGCACTAAATGCCCAACAGAAGCTGGTAATTATCTATATTTTAGAATGCATGAATTCGCTGTTAATATAAATCCAATTACAATATTGGAACATCGGAAATATATCTAGTCGGAATAAACCAATTATATATATATTGTAAAGAACATAATTAAAGCAATAATTGCAATGTCATGGCTAAATCATTAGTGTTTTGTGTGAAATTGTACACAAAAATTTGCTCTAAATCACAAAATATGTGCTAAAAATTGCTATAGATTATATCATAGGCAAGTGGGCCCATGTCAACTTTTCTGCCCAAAGTATAATGCATGCCATGCTGTTTTCGATATATAAGCCTTAGTGTTAGCCTAATCTAAAGTCCCTATATGAGCCGTGTACTAAGCCTAAGTCGCGGGGGCTGCCGCCCCCGAACCCCCTGCTCTAAGCTATTCTTTTTTCTAACGTTACAAAGTCTGGCCCCTAAAGGGCCGGCAATTGCATCGGGTTTAGTTTAACTTCTAATCGCATTTAGGAGCAGCTTAGTTTTAAGTGTAACCCAATTTAGGCTTCGCATAGCGAAGTGAAATAAAATTTTCTTCGCAATGTCCGAACGCGTAAATAAACACCTAGACAGGCCAAACCATTTCAAGCGAACCTTGAAACCAGTTTTCGCTTGCTTCGTTTCAATTACTGTTCCCGACAGCCTTTCAAGTTGCTGGTAAATGGGTCGGAGTGATTACCCGCACTTACTAGGAATTTATCTTTCAAGGGAAATAATTGCAAGTCCCTATACCAAGCACGAAGGAGTTTCAACGGGTTACCCAATCCTTCCGGATAAGGTTTTCAAGCACGTTGATTCCTTCAGTGTAGCGCGCGTGCAGCCCCGAAGATCTAAGGGCATCACAGACCTCTTATTGCTCAATCTCGTAGGGTTAGACACCCTCTGTCCCTATAAGAAGTTCAATGAAAAAACTAAATCCATTGCCTATTTTAGTATGCTATTTCGTTTCAATTACTGTTCCAGACAGCCTTTCAAGTTGCTGGTAAAATGGTTGGAGTGATTAGCTCATAGAACGATATGCGGTGTTCACGTTGTTGATGTCTATGAAACGTTTCTGTGATTGAGAATTTAGTTTATATTCCTGTACGTAGACATATATGTATATTTTGATTTAGTTGAGAGGAAATCTGTCCCCGTATGAAAACGTGAGACCAAAGATATCGAAAGACTACTAAGATTTGTAGACAAAAAGCTAGCAATAGACCGTCATTTATGCACATATAGGTATTTCAAAATCATTTTAAATTTTAAATCACCCACGCTACTAGACGTTCAGTCAGATACTGCCGGGCTTACAAAAGTTCCATATAGCGGGACATTATTTTAACATTAGTTGGGTCACAGTAAATAATGTATAAAACAATAATTACCGTTGGGTTATACCCTAGGTAATAGCAGATATTAATTCTGAAAAAATGGGAGTTTCAAACCCTGTAATTCCTGAACTCAAAGGTGAACTTTACTATGTTACGTTGTAGGCGAGAGTAGGCGTCACGTATGAATTATGCATAGAATGTGATTGGTACCATATTGAATAAGAGACACCATAAAATGCTCGAAACTAACAAAGATTTCGAATTGTTAACCATCAATTCATCTGATTTTGATTCCACTCCCCTTAGCTTGTGATTGGTGTTCGAATGCCATAAAAAAGATAGTTTTATATATATTTGGGGAAATAATTCATTTAAAATTTTATGCAATAAAATTAAATAACAATATACATTTCCATAAATATGGTTCTATTGGAGATTTTTTTAACCATCTCGACGAACTGAGTGGAGTAGTAAGCACAGTTCGATGTTTCTTTAAAATTGACCGTTTTCGCACTGGAACCATGTAACCTGAGTCCCATTTCGAAAATATACAAGACACGCACATATTCGTGCTTTAGATAATTGGTCTACTAGACTGAAAACCTAAATTAATTCCGTTTTCAACTAGATGCTTCGTTGAAGCTTTTTGAGTCACAGGCATTAGCTAGGCTCTGGCCGGTGTATAGCTAATCACCGACCGGACCAACGAACCATTATTTGATCGGTTTAGGTAACACTAAGGTGTCAAGTAAGACATTACAAATGTTGAGAGCGGAGACAGAACAAAATTGGGAAATTTGTCTGCCACGAAGACGTGAGACAAATCACGCAACAATCGACCGTGTCATCCTACAATCCATATTGTCACACTCTACCTCAATGGTCTATCATCGACTCTTGAAATACCTATTAATATTTAGCCGAAATTAATGATGGGATTCCGCCTGTCATTCTGGGCAGAAACCTTTTCTACAGCGGTAGGTTTTATAATAAACCCGATCCAACTGTGGATGAACGCTTAGGAACTTTGTAGTCGAAAAATATCTTTTTACAAATCGTTTTTAGTTTCTAATAGGGTAATCTGAAATTTTGGAATTCCGTGTCTACAACGGACCTGAGCAATATATACCCAATATATTATGTTATATTTTCGGCAATTTCACAAAAGTAGTTTAGTGAAAATTCCAATTATATAATGGAGTACGATTTTTTTTAATTTTCATTACATTTTTTCAAAATTACCAATAATTTCCTTTGCAATGTGCTTTTCAGCTGTGGATAATTGACTGCAATTGTAAGTAAAACAAGTTTTGTGAATGTTGTATATCATTGCTATTCTTCAGTTAACTAAATTGTTAGAAATGCACCAAATATTAATAATCTGACCTAAAAGCGTTGTCCTAACGATTGTTTTAGCGCAAATTCCACAGACACACCCTGAGGCTCTCGTGATGCCTGCCATGGTCATCTGTCTTTTCGACTCGACCGGGTCCTCGTTTAATAGTTAATCCCAGCAGAGATTTGTTGTTGATGACTAGCCAAAGTTGATCCACGTGGAGGCCCTGTTGAACAGCAGTTGCTGATGCTCTCACCACGAAAGACATCCACCTCCACTTGATCGCTAGTAGCAGCTATATCGCTGACCGCGTTCGCCGTAATCATCCTTGGATTCCTTGAATTGTTTGGAGTTGTGGTCGATCCGCCATGAAGATGAGTGTTCTCGCTATTGCGGATGTCATCAAATTCATCGCCTACCTGATGATGTCCCGAGTGACTCTGTCGCAGCATTGTTCCCCCACTACTGGCTTTCCTATTCATATAATATTGCGGATGTTGTTGTTGTTGATTCTTGGCGTTCAAATACCGATCCTTGGAACTATTTCGAAATAGACGTTTCGCTGCACTCACGCTCCACGATCGATTATTGGTACTCCCAGCTGGACTGTTGTTATGACCCGGCTGCTTACCGTTTGCCCTTATATGTCGGCTGCCATTATGGTATTGATGATAATTATCGTTCATTGTATCATTATTACTACTATTACCATTATTGAATGAATTAAATACATTATTTTTAGCATTATTGTAATTACTATGTGCATTATTAGCAACAAAAGTGTCGCCTCCGCCTACTGTAGAATATTCAGTATAGGACGACATTAGTCCGTGAGTTGCGTACGGTGGAGTTACCCAACTTTGTTGTTGTTGTCGAATTTTTTCTGAAATTGCTGGCGACGATTTGGATTGACTAACGTGGAGTGGTGGGCCTGCGATCTCACATGATCCGCCTGTCATGTTATAATCGTTCGCATAGTGACCAGAAGAATTATGTTGGCTATAAACCTCCGGTGACAACGGTGTTCCTGTGGCAGAAGCCGCGCTGTGAACCGACGTATGTGTAGCGGAAGCTAAAGCATCTACGTCAAGTAAAGAAGCCTGATGATATCGATTGTCTTTGTTGACTAGATCATTTTGTTGGGTGATTATTCCATGGTGGTTCTGATCAACGTCCATCGCACTTCCCTTTAGCTCTCCGGATCCTTTTTGGAAGTAATCATGATAACTTCTTGATCCCACCGCTGCTCCTGAATCAATCTTCCACGATGGTCGCCTATCCCCACCACCACCGCCACTTTGATGATACGACAATTGGTTCCGTGAGTTTCCGCTTGCGCTGGCATATCCTGGCTGGGCCGAAAGGATCCCGGTTGATGAATGACGATTTTGTTGTTGTTGTTGTTGTTGATGGAGTTGTTGTCGTTGGCGGTACGATTCTTCAACATCGCTTTGTTCCGATGCAGCAAGCGGAGCCGATGATAGGCCCCGCGGTGCAGCTCCGCTTGTGATGTTGGACAGTGCTCCAGGATTAAAGCTTGTTGCTGTTGTTGTTGTTGTCCGGCGATCATTGTAATTGATGACGTCATCGGCATGTTTATCTTCTGCTTCAGCGTACATTGTCGCCGCTCCAGCTGACGTCACTGTTGAAACGTACGTTCCGGATGTGATTGAACTTCGTGGATTGCTTGCAGCCGTCGATGGAGCTCGTCCCATATACTCATCCGCGTCGCCATGGTAACAACGATCCGAAATGCGTTGAGATGCCGGCATATGGTTCCGGCTATTATTATTACTATTATTATAGTGAGCATTGTTATAATTATCATAACGATGACTAGAATTATTATTATCGGAATAATTATAATTATGCGGATTATGACTATGACTGCAGTAGCCACTGTTGCCGGATTTCGAAATAGCGGCATCATATGAGCGGCTGACTTGAGCACATGCCCTGCACATGATATTCGGTGCACTATTTTCGTCATATAATGCATTATTATAATTATTATTATTGTTGTTGTCATGTATTATGTCGTCATTATTTGCTCTATTTTCAGCCACGGGCGCCCGTCTACTTGATGGCGTTATTGATTTTGAGCGTCGTGATCCGCCACCGCTTGTCGTCGATTCGTCAACGCTTGTTCCGATCGATTGCTTTGATTGATTGCCACTCGTTGTCGACGATACCGTAAGGCTGTCCCGTCTTGCTGGCCCGCTTGATGACGATGTGACCGCTGCATGGGCGGGTCCCCCTGAGCGTGCCCGGCGACGATCCTTACGGCGACGTCCACTGCTGCTATCGCTACTCTGGCCTCGTCTTGAGGAGCTGTTGCCGTTACGTCCTTGATGTGGATCCGAGTTGGACGATGTGGAATGTTGATGCTGCTGGTTGTGATAGATTCGGCGAATGTGAGAATGTGAGCGTTTCGATTGAATCATTTCATACAGCTTACTCCGATACTCAGCAACCGATAGTTGGATATCATCACGAAGCGAGAGAGCCACGTCGTACGAAAGTGCGGGTTCGTCGGCTGGATTCCGAAACTGGGCCACGTACGGATGATCCAAAGCTCCATCTATATCGAGTCGTTTATTTGGATTGAAAATAAGGATCGCCTGTACGAGGTCGATAGCGTCGACGGGTACTGGGTCAGTCCCACTACCGTTCGTAGAGCCATGACTGTTGTTACCAGCGGTCATGATTCCAGCAATATTACCAGCTTTGCCTTTTGGGCCCGGCGGTATTTTAGCAAGAACCGAACTGGCATAAACCGAGCCAATACTTTCGACGTCGGCACGGCCCACCGGCGCGGGTATGACTTGCATAATTCGTTCAATCTGGTTGATGGTTGAGGATCCGGGGAACAGCGCTTTGCCAGCCCACATTTCGCCCAGGATACAGCCAAGCGACCACATATCGACGCCTTTGGTATAGTGTTTGGCGGAGAGTAGGATTTCAGGCGCCCGGTACCATCGGGTTGCAACGTACTCGGTTAGCTCCGGAAGCGAATCGACAGAATTTGCAGCAGTAGCAGCGTTGTCAAGCTCAAGTTGGGTCAACGATCGGGCTAGACCAAAGTCCGCTAGCTTTGCCGTACAATTCACGTCCAGGAGTACGTTTGAGGGCTTCAAATCGCGATGGAGAACATTGGCTGAATGTAGATATTTGACTGCTTTGAACAATTGATACATAATGTATTGCTTATGAATCGGTTTCAAAATATTACCTTTCTTAATTACATTATGCAAATCCGTATCCATATATTCAAAGACGAGATACATATCTTTGTCGTTATCAGCCTTGATTATCGAGGTGAGGGTAATGATATTTGGATGCCGGGCAAATTCTTGCAAGAACATTATTTCGCGAAACGTTCGCTGGGCATCGGTTTTATTACGAAATGCATCGAAGATTTTCTTAAGTGCCACCGTTTCCCGATTCCTTGTGTCGATTGCTTTCCATACGATGCCATAAGCACCTTTGCCAAGTCGCTTTTTAATATCGTACTTGGCCGTAACGTGGCCATCAATCTCTTCCGACATTGCTGAACTCGGGTGTGGGCGCCGGATTTAGTTGGTCGAGTGGGCAGACAATGAAACAAGCAAACAGGTGTACGAGCTTCCCTTCGTTTTCGGGGCAAAATGATTATCTAAAAGTCGATTGTATTTTCAGAAATCGAAAATCTCTACTGTTTTAGACACATAATGAATTTGTCGTTTTTGGTAGGCTAGCATCGTTTCGTGTACTTATAACTAAAGCCCGAGTACGCGACTGTCTACACAATTTTGAAACAATGTACCAGATTTCATCTTGGCGGTTTCGATAGCTGCTTGTTTTAAAAATTACACATATTTTTAATTTATTAAGTTAATTACCGTGAAGACTAGCTACGTAATTTCAGCAAATAATTCCTTAAAAACGTACGAGAGAGCTTTAAATAAAAGGTTCGCTTCGGTCGTAGTGATAAGCAAAAATTATATAATTAATAATTTTTTTATTCATATTATAAAATATAATAGTTTTAATAACGTAATTGCTTCTATTTCAATCATAATTATATCGTTTTGTTTATATAATGGAATTATATATTTCATTATTTGAAACTTATATAATTAGTACAGATTATAGTTTATAATTATATATAAGTATAAAATTTAAAATTTTAACTAAGAATTATATATTATAATTATATATTTTTTTATCTTTTTATCCGCTGGCTTAAATGTAAACGTGCATTTTTGTTATAAAATATTTTTTTCTGAAATATAAATGTAACATACTATAGCTCAGCGATGTAGCAAGAGAGTGGGACTGGGTTCACATACCGAGGCCGAATATTTTTTCCACAGCCTCCTCCCCATTTTACATTTTTGATTAGGGAGGTCGTGAGGTGGCAAAAAATTTGGACTCAAAATTTTTTCAAAGTTTTGCCAAATTGTTCCCCATTATTTTTATTAATTTCACTCAATTTTTGCTGATTTTCTCCGATTTTTACATATTTTTTCTAAAAAATACCCAAGTGTCTTCAAGTGAGTGTGCTGCGAGGAACCTCAGAGTGATCAGGCTCCTTCCTTGAGAGGGATCAGCGACGCCCCGAGGTTGGTCCGACCCGCACGTGAGATAATCTACATGTCCACCTATGTGTATGGATTGCCTGTAACCATACTCGGTCAAGGTCTGAGGTTCTAGCGGGTAGCCACCACCGGGGGGGGGGGGTTGACCAGCCAGCAAGGAATAGGGTGCGTGGCGGGTTTTTGAAAGTGCATAATTTTCCTTTTAGTGCTCCATTTTCTCGATTTTTGCTAATTTTCACCGGTTTATGGTAAAAATGTTCCATAATTTTTGCGAATCTGGGCTTGTTATCCCTAATTTTCACTAATTTTTGCCAATTTTTTCGAAATTTTGACGCGCTTGGGGCTGATACTTTCGGAGTCAAAGATGTAGGTTGGACTACCTTCCAGGACATGGCGGTCCGACGCGTTCGGGAGGCAGTCCGGCGTCTTCCCCTTATGACCATGTAA